>LBNU01035419.1:0-14176 GCA_014162995.1 Artemisia annua
GAGAGAGAGATGATTAAAGTCAATAACTGCTTATTTGTGCTTCGTTATAGAGGAGAGGAGGGGGGGGGGGGGGGCTTAATTTTCAAAAGTGTAACCTTTAATACCAAATTACCACTTCGTCTACTTTGAGAGCGTTAAGTATTAATGGAGATAGAACATGGAAGAACAATATTTATGTTTACCGACGTTTATCTAACTTTAAGTAGACATAATTGCTAATTTGTCTGATCAGTATTATTTGCTCTAACAACAGGGGGCAAAGACACAGAGATTCAAAATGTTTGTCAGTTTGACAGATTTTGATTAACATGTACGATATCAATTGGTTAGAACAACTGTAAGATTTAATTGTGATGGTTATATATCGGCACAACCGATTAGAGTGTTCGGTGATGCATTTTATACGCACGTTATAGGCTAAAGGGTAGCTATAACGCCGCGTTTAACCTACACCGTGTGATGCGTTTATAGGGGCGTGTACACGGTGTTTTCTGTATTTCCTTTTTTTCTTTTTAATCTTATTTGGGTTTGGTTTGGGTTTGGCTTTTTGTGATTATGTGTTTTGTGTGTTTTTGTGTCTTTAGTTGCTATGTTTTGCTTTGTTCGCGTTTCTTTTCTAATTTAAGGGCGGGCTTCAAAAGGAATAAGAAGACAGATAATTTTTTGAATTTTTTTCATTTAAACTTTGTTAATAATAAGTTTATCATTATTGTGCCTTTGAGGTTTTCTTATCACTGTTTAGTTCTTGTTAGTTTACGATGTTAGTCCTGAGTTATTTTTGTTACATTTTTTAGTCTTTAAAAGTGTAAAATTTGGTAATTGTTATTTGTCAAAACTAACATGACGCGCGAATAGCTCACGTATAACCCGCACTACATCTAACACTCTAAGATTAGTACTTATCTTCCTCATAGTATCAACCAACCAAAAGATCAATCATTTTCTACTAGCTCCTTCTACATGCTTTTCTTTTATAAGCTTACGAATTTTGAAAAGTTCGTACAAGTTTTTACGCAAACAAAATTTATGTTATAAGTTATCTTATTTTAAAAGTCCAAACTCCATAAGTTTAGTGCCAAACATGCCCCGAGTGTTGTTTAACTTTGGAAAATTACATAATCTGATAAGTTGGTAAGACATGTTTGTTACGAACTTAATCAAGAAGCATAGCTTAACCGAAAAAGAAAGTCACAAGGGTGCAACTTTTTTAGTTAACAGTGTTAATTCTGTAAGCACATATTCAACACACAAAACCCATGTTAAATTATTTATTTACAAATAGGATTTTGCTAACAACAACCCAATGGGTTGTGGTTAAGCATTTCATAAATAAAAAATCAACTATTAATGAACACCAAACATGTCATGTTTAACATCACATTTCATGTTTAAAACAAATAAATGTGTACAATTATGAAATATATTAGTTCATTTAATGTTAATTTTTTATTTATGAAATGCTTAACCGCAACCCATAGGGTTGTTATTAGCAAAACCCTTATTTTTATTTTTATTACCCAACTTACAAATAAATATCATTTATCCATATAGTAACAAGAGAAAAGATCAATATGAATCTCATATTTAGCATAGATTCAATTAACCAATCATGTTCATTCATTTTTTGATAAAAAAAAATAAAAATAAAAATAAACTTTAACCATATTTTTTAAAATTAAATATCTCGTAAACAGTTAATCGTTACGAGAAAAAATTATACCATCACGACGAGAATTTTATTATCTTTTTATAGATATGCATTTATAAATACTTTCGACTATTTTTATTATTTATTTATTTATTTATTTTTTCAAAATTTCAGCCTAAAAAAGTCACATGTGATTAAGAAAAATCACATGTGATTGTTTAAATGAATCACATGTGATTTTTCTCGTCGGAAATTTTGAAAAAAAAAGTTTGTTGAAAATATATAGAAGTGCATATCTATAGAAAGATAATTTAATTCTCATCGCGATAGTGTATTTTTCGTAGCTTGAAGATTTACCCTTTGTAAGATATATTTGTTTTTTAAAAAAAGTGAAAAATAATGTTTTATTAATTTTGATGAAAATGAATAGTTAAGATTGTTTTATTGGATTTATGATATATATTCATCTCAACTTAGGCCATCCACAATGGGTCCTGCTGGCATACCGATAAATGAACAATCTATATCTATTTTATCTAATAAAATAGAGTTTTGTACTACCCTCTTAAGCAACCTTTTACAACCCACTAAAGCATATGTAATTAATTTTTTCTTAAAATAACACTTATTCTGAGCTTGACACGTGTACATTAGTTTTGTCTTTGAATTGCCTTTTAAACCACCCTTTTAAACACTCATTTTCGTTTGACCTACAAAATTACAGGTCTTTCAAAGTTTAACTATTTTTGTCAAGTACTTCTCCAATGCATTAGCCCTCAAACTTCTTATGTACGATTCACCCAATTCAATCACACAAAATCAGTTACAACTATAAAATTAATTTTGTCAAATTCAAAAACACCTCCAAAAATAACATACGGTTTGTTATTTATAGCTTTGATTCCGACAATGAATCATAAACCCTAATTTGTGTTATACAAATCATCCCAAAATAAGTTACGATTTTTTGATTATATCTCCAGTCCATACCAGTTATTTGGACTCATATCTTCGATTCAAACAATTTCAACATCCCCTCAAAGTCGATCTAAGCCNAAATTTACTAAATTGTGATTAAATGATTGTATTTTTTGATAAAAGGTGAATTAAATATTGTATTAATTATATGTTGTGAATATTGGTTTTTTAGTTGTATTTGTGCTTCAAATAGTTGTAAATTATGTTTTTTAACTTGTATTTACTTAAAAATCTATTTTAGGAAATTTTAAAAAATTAATAGTAGGGAAGTGTCAACATGCATTATAAGCAAGGTTGTAAAAATCGATAGGCGCTAGTGAGGCGGTCGGGGAATGAGATTCTCTCAAGTTAGAGGATCAACTTGACTCAAGTTGCATGATTGTGAGCCATTGGATTAGATCCAATGGTTCAAATCAAAAGAAGTTATTTTGATTTGAGCCATTGGATCAAATCCAATGGCTCATAATGTCCCAACTTGAGTCAAGTTGATCCTCTCAACTTGAGTCAAGTTGATCCTCTTAACTTGAGAGAATCTCATTCCGGCGGTTGGGTAGGTCCTAGCAATTAATCAGTTAGGAGGGGATTAATCGGATTTGAAATTTTTTACGAACAAAATTGTAATATTAGATATCAAATATCTATTTTATCTAATAAAATAGAGTTTTGTACTACCCTCTTAAGCAACCTTTTACAACCCACTAAAGCATATGTAATTAATTTTTTCTTAAAATAACACTTATTCTGAGCTTGACACGTGTACATTAGTTTTGTCTTTGAATTGCCTTTTAACCACCCTTTGAAACACTCATTTTCGTTTGACCTACAAAATTACAGGTCTTTCAAAGTTTAACTATTTTTGTCAAGTACTTCTCCAATGCATTAGCCCTCAAACTTCTTATGTACGATTCGCCCAATTCAATCACGCAAAATCAGTTACAAGTATAAATTAATTTTGTCAAATTCAAAAACACCTCCAAAAATAACATACGGTTTGTTATTTATAGCTTTCATTCCGACAATGAATCATAAACCCTAATTTGTGTTATACAAATCATCCCAAAATAAGTTACGATTTTTTGATTATATCTCCAGTCCATACCAGTTATTTGGACTCATATCTTCGATTCAAACAATTTCAACATCCCCTCAAAGNACAAAATCAGTTACAACTATAAAATTAATTTTGTCAAATTCAAAAACACCTCCAAAAATAACATACGGTTTGTTATTTATAGCTTTGATTCCGACAATGAATCATAAACCCTAATTTGTGTTATACAAATCATCCCAAAATAAGTTACGACCAGTTATTTGGACTCATATCTTCGATTCAAACAATTTCAACATCCCCTCAAAGTCGATCTAAGCCAATGGTATTTTTTTTTTTTTTTTTTTGTAATTCATGTTTATATTGATTTGGGTGTTTTTTTCTTTTCATTTTGTGTTTTCCTTACAGGTTGTTGCAATACCCAGATAAATGACGATCTTTGGCAGTTTCTACACAACATAGGGTAACTTTTGTAAACCTATTTAATTTTTATTGATTTGGGTCTTTGCTTAATTGTAAATTATAGTTGTATTGATCTGGGTTGTACTATGTTAATAGTATATTTTATTTGTGATTTATGAGATTTTTTAGTTTTAGAGTTTGAAATTGGGTGGATTTATTGATTACTGAATTGGGATATGCGAAGATATTTATGATTGTTGGTTAAAAGTAGCTATCTTTTTTAAAACATGTAGATGTTGGAAGGGTGTCGGCATAATGTTAGTCACGGGACTTGATCCTGTATCGAGGATGTACAGGCTCTTTTCAAAGGTACCCACGGGACTTGATCCTGTATGGAATATGTTTAAGGAGGTTCGTTATATACTGAACACACTTTAAATTTATTTATTAAAATCTTTTTAATTTGTTCCATATGTAATTGTGTTTATAGCATGTCACAACTGGAGGCACGGAATTGGAGTCGTTATTCTCTTTCAGTCGTATCTCCCCTGAGCGTGAGCACCTTATATCTTTGGTAAAGTTGATTCTAATACTTGACTTGGGATCTCTATTTCTTTAGACCGTAAACTAATAAATAAAGAAGTTAGTACCGTACAAATAGTATTAGTCGAATTGTTGCTTTGGGTTTTAGACATTAAAAATAGTATTAGAGTAGTTGTTTGGTGTACGGTTCGATTTGTGTGTATGCTTGAGAGTGTCTTTATAGGGAAATCTTACCTTCTTTGTTGAAATTAGCTATAGGGTCATTGTCATTGTTACAAGTTTGACTACGGGATATTCCAGTGAACGATTTAGTAATGACTACTTTTAGGTTCAGCATAGCTATATCATTATAGCATTTTGTAATAACTACTTTTAGGGGTTGTCTAGGATTGCTTTTTAAAATGCTTATAGGGAGATTTCTTATTAGCATATGTTCATTTCCGTGAGCTATCCCTACTCATTAGTGTTTACAGGAAAGCTCGAAGGGAAGAAGAAGTAGTGGCTGTTTTAGAAGAGATGCTACATGCTTATGTTGAGTCATGTCATTTGCTTATGTCTTTTCAAACAATGAACTCTTTAATTGAATGTTGAATCTCTAATATTTGAATTTTCTTTGTCAGGTTACAGCCAATTTTCATTTTCATTTTCATCTATTTACTAATTAATTTACGTATCTCAACTTCTTCATTGCAGGGGCTTCTCAATATTCTTCATCTAAGCAAATTCTAAGGTTAGTCTTTTTTTTTTTTTTTTTCTCTATATATGGTTCTTTTAATCATTTCAGTATTTAGGGATGTATTTAGGAAATATCTTTATGTTTAGCTTTTCCGTCCCCCACTCTCGATATGTAAATATCATGCAAAAAAAAGTATCTTCAACAAGTTTCTATATGCTGAGGTAATTGTTTTTTTAGTATTGCACATGTGATTTTTATTGGCTAATTTTGCAACTTTAAAGAGAATGTCAATAGGCTATTTTGCACATAAACAGATTGCATTTTGACAAAAAGAAAAAGACTTCTAATCTATTTGTCAATGCAGAAATTTGGTTAACCTCGGTGTGGTTTTAAGCCAATTTCCTTTTTTTGTACTTCAGGTAAGAGAAGAATATGCAAATGCGCGGGGAAGAGCTAGACCACAACTTGTCTTAATAAGTTTTGTGAAATATTTTGCTTAATGGGTATCCTATAGTGCGCTTAATGTTGAATTGATTTGTGGGAAATATTTTGCTTAATGGGTATCATATCTTCACTGTTGTTTCGATCTAGGTATCTTTTGTTTCACATATGGAGCAGAAGTTGTTAGAGAACCCTTTACCCATCTTAGCAACAACTGTGTGGTCCCTAAACCAGGTAGACTTCAATTAGATCTCACTGCCTTTTCTTTTGGTTACAGTTTCTATTTTAATCTTTCGTCATCATTATTGACATGTTATTTTTCATGCGTTATAGTTATGTAGGTATTATGGAATGTTATTGGTTCTCTGATGACCGAATGATATTGCAAAATTTTAAAGTGGCAATCTAAACGCGCATTTGAGGGATTTCAACGAGAATTGCTTTGGTGTTAGGTTTCAAGCATCAACTAGATGAAGGCGTCATCGTGGTCTTGCTAATGTATGAGTTTGTAGAAATTCAACCTTATTTCGTATTGTATGATAATCATAAACTACAATATGTTTGTATATGATTTTATGCCTTTCTTAACTTTGGCAATTGTTGTCTGTATGTTTAATTTCTCGACATTTACCCTATCAAAGACGATATGTTTATAGGTTTCGTTACGCCATCTTATTACACAAGATGTCAACATTATGTACCTTTGTTACCTTTATAAGCTTGATGGATAGTGAAGTGTTGTTATTTTTGCCTTTCATATTGTACTTTGAAGTGTAGACCATAGTCCAGAACTCAAGATTCATGAGAGCTTTCTTACTTTATTCACACATTTTATTATAAGTCACAAACATTTTTACTTACACTTTTTTCTAAATTATTAGGTGCTCACGATATGTTCATTGGGTTATCACTCAATTATCGCTGACTACATACTTTTGCTTTTCAAGACCATCAAGATTCGAGCCCGTGTTCATGGACATTTATTCTTTCATCAAAATCATATCCCACAATCCATGATGTTTATTATATTATTAGTTACTATTCCTTTCAAATACATGATTCAAGATGTTTGCTTTCGGCTTTTTTTTCTTTCTTATTTTCTTTACACGTTTTTTTTTTTTTTTTTTTTTTTTTTTTTTTTTTTTTTTTTTTTTTTTTTTTTTTTTTTTTTTTTTTTTTTTTTTTTTTTTTTTTTTTTTTTTTTTTTTTGTGCATAATCTCCTCTAAAAACCCGTAGATTCCACGGGTCTATAAGCTATGAATGGCTTAATCCCTCTTATTTTTAGTTCTAGCGGGCAATACAAAGAAAGTGATAGAAACAAAACGTGTTATGAAGCTCAATGTAAACTTTTAAATTTTAATGTCCCCAACACTCCAAAACATTTTATTATGTATTTGTTGTTATATGTGCTTTTACAAAGTCTACTTATTTCGATAATGTATAAAATGATCACGGGGATTTAAGTTATTAAGAATACATATTGGCATTGGCTATGATATAGTATTTGGGATGGCAAATGGATTTGAGGGGCGGTTGATGATATTATAGAACATATTTTCTAAATCTTTGTGTGTCCCTTTAAATTTCGAATCTTTCTTTCCATCATTTTCTATATATTATTTTGTTTTTTGGTTTACCGAGTTGAGGACAAGTATATACACAATGCAAGGACATCATAGAGTGTAGTTGTATATGTGAATATTCATATGAATATCAAAGACTACTACAAATGTAGTTTACAAAGAGGTTCTTCACGGTCTATGAGCAAGTTTCAAAAGGTATATACGAATATTCATATGAAGTGATTTATGTTGTTTTCTTGATTTTACATATATTATCAATCACACAAATGTTTTATTTACACTTTATTCTTATACTTATTAGGTTATCAACAAATGCTCATTGCCTTACCAAGGCTGTCAAGATTTGCTTTTCATCTACATTATCAAGATTGGAGCACGCGTGCATGGCCGTTTATTACATTCTTAATTACAAGCATTGTACTCTATACTATCATTAACTTATTAGTTGATATTCCTTTCGAATAAATGATCCAAGCTGTTTACTTTGTGGTTTTTCCTTACTTTGTTTACACACTTTTTTTTTTTTTTTTTTTTTTTAAAAAAAAAAAATTTTTTTTGCACGATCTCATCTAAAAACCCGTGGGTTACCACGGGTCTATAAGCTAGTTATAATATATGTAAGAGATAAACATAATGCATCAAAGTTTAAATATTCAAGTGTTCAAATATAAATATACGACATAAATTTTTCAAAGTTCAAAGTCAAGCATAGATATTACTCTGTTTGTTGACCATTTTTAAGCGATCTTTGACTTATTTTGTCTAATTAATTGGTTTGTTGACCGATTTTTAAGCGATTTTGTTGACCGTAAACGATTTTGTCCGATTAATCAGATTAAACCGATTTTGTCCGATTAATCGGTTTGTTGAGCGACTTTTAATCGATCTTTGACCAAAGCGATTAAATAGGCCGATTATAATAAATCAATGCGCTTAGTGAGCGATCAACGATTATGCGGGAATTAATCGGCCGCATGGGCCGATTTTTACAACATAGATTATAAGTAGTACAGATTACCAGATAACCCGAATCACCCGACCCGATATAATCAAACCCGAATACAACCCGAACTCGATAACCCAATTCTTTATCAGGTTAGGTTGTGGGTGACTTTTTAAAATTCAAAACCCGACTTAACCCGGCCCGATAACACCCCTACACACAATACAAGGAAATTAGGGATCACCCGTTCTGTTCCACAAGCATACTGCTGATGGCCAAAGCTAGGCACTTTAATGGCGCTTACGGTCTCTTAAATTTTAAAAACAAACAATGTTGTCATTATCTATAAAAACAAAAAAATAAAATAAAATAAAATAAAATAAAAAAGATTTGGCGAAAACGAGTAGGGGAGCTAGAACTTTTCTTGTAGGAGGGCCAAAGATATATATCTTATATATATATATATATTTTTTTCTAACATAAAAATAACATAGAAAATACACTTTACAATAAAAATCTGGAGAGGGCCACCACCTTTTTTGGTCTTCATTACCCTCCGCCTATGGCTAAAATATATAACTACGTTCAGAAAAAAATAATGGATGAGTTGAGATCAATATAGATCTCGTAATCTTAACTGTAATCTCTTGAGTATGGAGAGATAATTTGATTCCTGTATTATTCAAACATTATAACACTGAAGTGATCACAGTTTGATCCTAGCAAGCGCGATGACAAGCTACTTGCGCCCAACTTTTGCCGGTGTCACATTCAAAACATATAGCAGGACACAATCTATTCTCACTTGCTATTGTTATGTAGCCAGCAACTAAGGGTGCGTTTGGTATGCTGCCATAAATAACAATGGGTATGAGTTTGATAGTAGTGGTGGGCCCCTCACCTATGATAGATCCATTCCTTACTCTTTTGTTGTATACGGAAGTATAGAATAAATCTATCATTCATTCCCATAATATTGGGCCTCTCATCTTAAACAAACATCATGTATCACTTTCATAGTAATGGTTTCATTCCCATAGTGGGATATCATACGCACGCTTATAGATCCTAACTACACTGCATTGTGTGGTCAAACCTGAAACATATCATTGTTAACCCATACACAACCCACACAAATGTTCAGTCATTCTAACATAAATCATAAATCTTGTATGTGTCATATTACACATTAAATGAGGCTCCAAAGAGGCCAATGCTGGCTGCCAGTTATTGGTAATTTCAAAAGATATGTTCTTGCATGACATAGAAAAGAAACATACTTCCACAATGGTTTGCCGCGCCTTATTATGGGCGGAGTATTACGATTGTATTTCTTCATTGATCAACATCTTCTGCCATGATTTTATTCATGATTTATTAGATCAAAAATGTCGGAAATTTGGTTTGTGTAAAATTCTGGCTGGATATGATTTGAGGGATCTTCAAGTGTTGACTGACTTGTCACACCTGCAACCATAATCGAAATATTAAGTATGGGGCATCTAAAGCTAAGTGTAATANGTTCATCGTTCCAGATTCATTTGATGGAGTTATGTGAATGCTCTGCCTTTATGTGCTTAATCTTCTCTTTTGGGTCTTCATTGATGGTGCGAAATTGGATTTGAGTAAAAGGGTACATGCGAAAATGTGTGCATCTTGATTATTATGCTACTTCTCTTAATTTGTATCCCAAATGTAGTTTTTATTTGATGAACATGTAGTACCTATAGCTGCAGTTTGATGTTTTTATTCAACATAAACCTGCATCTTCGATTCTTCGGGATATCATTATTTTTTCAAACAACCCACTAAGATTCTTCGACTATAGGACCATGTTTCAAGGATACAAGCACATAGTATGTGGATACGGGTAGTCAGAAGTTCATAAATTTAGGATGTAGTATGCGTTTGTTCTGTAAACCTGCATCTGTAAATTTAGGATGTAGTATGCGTTTGTTCTGTATATACACATGTGGAATTTTTTTCGCTAGACCCGCTTGGGTTTGTGTTATTTTGTTTGTTGTCAATATTGTCATCTTTTATTCGGTCATTTATTTTACTTTATGTAATTGGATCTCACTTATCTTTAATATCAATACTTACTAGAACTGCTTCGTACACTAAAAATATAGGTACTATATAATGATTATGGTTTTAAGTTACATAATCATTAATCGTTGTCGATTACATAATGATTATGGTTGATGAAAGGAAAATCACGACAATATGTTCAAGGCTAAGCATGTGATGGATCAAAGCAAACGTTGAAGTAGGCTTAATAAAATATGGGGGGATAAATTAAATTAGTATAACACTTAAGCTAACTTTTTTATACGTATTGTACATCATTACTAAAGATGCTTTTCAAAGTATTGTTTTGTAAATGTGAGAATTTATTTGGAATATATAACATGATTTCTTATCTTCTTAGGATACCGTTAAACCAGTATCAATCATTTAAGTTGATATTTCTTGGGCTCCTAATTCCTGAAGTATCAAAGGTGTACTGGACTTTGGGTTGGTACAGTGGTAAAGTGTTCTTTCTGCTAACAAACTGGTAGTGATATGTATTATATTGTTTTATTTGAAAATTTTGAAAGTAGAGATTAAAATACTACTTAGGACCGTCATATGTTTTGATTATTATTTTTTAACCTGATCATAGTGTAACACGGGAACATTGTCTTGAAATTATTAAGTTACAGATGGGGCAGGCTGAGAAATCATATTATTATTATTATTATTTTTGGCCTCTGTAGCTAGCAACTGAAGTGCATGCATAGGGAGCAACATTAAGATACTGAAATGGTGGCGCTTCAGTTTCGCGTGACAAGTTTATTGGACAACGGAAATACGTCTCTTGAACTTCTATCATTACGCTATTAAGCCTAGCAATTGAAACACGAACAGGTGACTTTTTAAGTCCATTATGTCATTCATATGTAGAAAATTAATTTGTAGAAAATTAAATCTTAAATTGAAAGATCTGTTTTATATCCATTATATCATTTCATATGTACACAATTAATTTTAATTGTGCCATTTTTACTGTATTAGCCATTTTTCTATTATATTAGCCATTTGTAACATTTCCTTATGTGGCTTTTAAGTGGAAGGATAGTTGAGCTATTTTTTTCACCCAATTGTTTGCTTTTTTTTTCACCTATGTAAAGAGAGTGGGATGAAGTGCAAAGTTGGTCAATCAATCATATCCATAGACTGAGAATCAAGTTGTGTAAGAACCAATGTTCGAACCATGGCATCAAGCTGTTCGCGATAGTCTTTTGGATGTCGGGTTTTCAGCCGATAATGGGTTCACATATGATCATTTGTACGGTACAAAAGTTGGTGGGACTATTTTTGATAGATACGGCCGTCGACACATTGTTGTTTAGTTACTAGCGTCCGCAAACCCTAAGAGCATCGACGTGTTAATTCATGCTAGATAAGAATTGTTTTCCACACAACCGGTACACTAACTTAAATTGTGTTAACGGTTATTATTACAAAAAATTAACTGTTACAAGGAAAAATAAAGTATACAGGTATTAACATTTTGATGCAGGGCAAAAACCAAGAGCAGTGGAAGGGGTTTTTAAAAGCAAAAACGGAGCTTAACACAGGGCGTTTATATCTAAGAGGAAGGGGAGTGAGGTTATCATAACGTGTGGTGCTATTGCCTGCCGACAACTACTGTTGCTAGGCGAGATGGGACTAAACGCTCATCTCCAGAAACTAAACATTCCAGTGGTTAACACATTGCTAAGCGGGATAGGACCAAAAGATCATCTCCATGATCTAAACATTCCAGTGGTTAACACATGAGCAACAAGCCATCTAGCATAAAATATTAAGAAACTGCAACTTACCTTCGTTATTCGTAAGGCCGTATCTTAATTTTTATTATTTAATAGCTTGATGTGATCATGTATTCAGGAAATACTTACTAACTGAGCTGAGTGTTGTCTTCGAGAGATCTTGATAACAGCTATAGAGTTGTCACTGATGCTTTATATATGTCACCGATTACGTGATGGTTTGTTTCTTTTAATTACTTGAATATTCTAATAATCAAAGAGTAAGAAGGGATCTGTAAACTGAATGTGTACCTTCTATGATTTCTTATTACGACAATGGTATCTTCTATGATTTCTTATTATGGCAATGTATATCTCCTATGATTATACTGAGTTTTAATCAGATCTCTTAGTGATTAGTGATTAAGAGGTAGGATTGCACATCAATATCTATAGTTACCTTCTGCGTTCGGGAAGGATGAATCGCTCCCGAAAAGGAATCTATTGATTCTCTCCCAATTGGTTGGACCATAGGTGCGATGATTTACTTCACGGACGAGGTCTCTGGTTCAAGTCCAGGATGGCCCAGCTGCGCTAGGGAAAAGAATAGAAGAAGCGTCTACGTTACTCACAGGGATTAGGATAACTGTTGCCATCAATAAGAAAACATAGTCCAGTACTTCATGGACTTAGTAGTTTATGACAATGGAACATGATCTTTCACAACACATACAACATTTAATCTTTGTAGGGTATTTAAATAATTTGTTAGATATAATATTGATCGGTCAATGTTACTGAAGAAATACAAATTAAAGTTGGCCATAAGGTATTAATCATCAGGAACGGAGCTTGAGCAATGTTATTGGAGGGCCGAAATATAGTCGTAATAATTTTGAGGGGAACAACCCCCTCTTGCCGTCTATGTTAATCATTCTTATGTGCAGCCATAGACAGAAGAATCTCCAAGAGATACACAAACCTGTAAGTTGTTGCATCGCTCCAAAATAATAATAATAATAATAATAATAATAATAATAATAATAATAATAATAATAATAATAATAATAATAATAATAATAATAATAATAATAATAATAATAATAATAATAATAATAATAAATAAATAAATAAATAAATAACATTTCCAATGCCTGCAATACTACGTATATATCAAAAAACGCATGTATCAAAACGAAAAACCTCCGCAGCAACGCGCGAGGGAGTAGTTAAAGTAATCTCCTGGCTAAAATGAGTCTTNTGTCACCGATTACGTGATGGTTTGTTTCTTTTAATTACTTGAATATTCTAATAATCAAAGAGTAAGAAGGGATCTGTAAACTGAATGTGTACCTTCTATGATTTCTTATTACGACAATGGTATCTTTTATGATTTCTTATTATGGCAATGTATATCTCCTATGATTATACTGAGTTTTAATCAGATCTCTTAGTGATTAAGAGGTAGGATTGCGCATCAATATCTATAGTTACCTTCTGCGTTCGGGAAGGATGAATCGCTCCCAAAAAGGAATCTATTGATTCTCTCCCAATTGGTTGGACCATAGGTGCGATGATTTACTTCACGGACGAGGTCTCTGGTTCAAGTCCAGGATGGCCCAGCTGCGCCAGGGAAAAGAATAGAAGAAGCGTATACGTTACTCACAGGAATTAGGATAACTGTTGCCATCAATAAGAAAACATAGTCCAGTACTTCATGAACTTAGTAGTTTATGACAATGGAACATGATCTTTCACAACACATACAACATTTAATCTTTGTAGGGTATTTAAATAATTTGTTAGATATAATATTGATCGGTCAATGTTACTGAAGAAATACAAATTAAAGTTGAGCAATGTTATTGGAGGGCCGAAATATAGTCGTAATAATTTTGAGGGGGTCAAACCTATAATTAATTTACATTTATACTAATTTATTAGAAATTATAGACAAAACTACAAAAAAATAAGACTTAGTGTAGATTTTGGGGTTGGGGTGGTCAACCCTCTCTTGCCGTCTATGTTAATCATTCTTATGTGCAGCCATAGACAGAAGAATCTCCAAGAGATACACAAACCTGTAAGGTGTTGCATCGCTCCCAAAAAAAAATAA
>LBNU01035419.1:14185-53711 GCA_014162995.1 Artemisia annua
TCTTAACATATCATTTATTACGTAATATCACCAAACATCTCTTAAATAAACACTATTCAACGTTTTAAATTACCCCGGGTGAAATCAACGCGTTAATAAACCTAGTATTTTAAATATATGACTACAATTCTTCCACTATTTATTTTTTTTTTATTTTTATTTTTTCAATAATACTTAACAAGATCCCTTAATGCTTTCTTAACACGAGGCCAAAATCTCATATAAGCCGGTCAGAAAGTTTTTAGGTTCAGACCGTTTGTTTTTTTTTCCCGTATCAGACGCTCAGAGGCAATATTACATCTTAGTGGTCTAGACTTAATAGGGTGTCTTAATGCCTCTTGTTTGACACAAAAAATAACCAACAAAAAAAAATTTGTACGAGCAAGTAATGACACAGCACGTTACTTTAACAAGATTTTCGATTCAGTATTCAACATTTACGCTTACGCCTCAGATTCAGATTCAGATTCAGATGTGCGGTTCAGATTCAGATTCAGAGCCTCTTAATAAACAAACAGCACCTTAGTCTTTTCTTCAAACTGAATCTTTCTCCCATACAAAATATTCTACGACTCAATATTCATGGTTAGGATATATTCATAAATGTAGGGATGTTCACAAATCAGGTAATACTCACAGGAACAAAAAACTGAAACCTAATTGAATTTGCCAAAATCGAAACCGAACTGATTTAAATATTTGGTTTTCAGTTTGGATATGATTTTGGCAAAATAAAACCGAAAATTGAATTCATACAAAATATATTTTTATTCTTATATATATATATATATATATATATATATATATAAAAAAACCATTAATTTTTTTTTAGTATAAATATAAGATTTTTAAGCTTGAATTTTTTTTTTTGGTGTTAAAAAATTTATACAATTAAATGAAAAAAAAAAATATACAAATTATGTAATTCGTGTCAACCCGAAAACTGAAGCGAATTCAAATTCGGTATTCGGTTCGGTTTGATCCAATTCGAACGGTTCAGTCCGGCTTTCGGTTTCGCCAAAAAAAAAAAAAAACTTTAGCCAAACTAAAAATCGAATTATATAAACCGATAATCGAACTGATGAACACCCTACGTAAGTTGGCAATATGACAATGAGTATAAAAGTACCACTTTGAGTTGTTTTGGTCACACATGTATTAAAAAACTGAGGCACCATGTGATGCAAGAACATGTCAAGAAATAAACAACCATAAATATGTCGACTGTATTACGATTAGTTGGTGAATAATGATTACTGAAGGAATGATTTGGACCAAACATCCAAATTATACTATAATTTCGAATAATGTTATATTTTTCTAATACACTCTTTAGATTTCCTACTGTCTTTGTTAGTATTTCTACACTATTATTATTAGAATGAAATTTAATAGAATACATTATTTTAAAACTGCAAGAAACTTTTCAAAAGTCAGTGATTAATTTTGAAAACGAATGAAGATTAGTAAAAAAGTTACAAGATAATTTTAGAGGATCAATGATGTGATTTGTGACAGAAAAAAAAATGTAAATTTTGTCTTTCCATTTAAGGTTATTAGGAAAAACAAATTTTTGACTCCAGCTATACACATTATGATTGTGGGAAGAGGATGGTTTCCTTCTAAAAAGTCACCGAATGTTGATACGTGTCATTTCTTATTTATTTTTAGATAAAGTATTAATAAACAGTCAGAGTATTGATGAACATTTTCTATTATTGACGAACATTTTGTCTTGATGAATATAACACACATAACACACATTTTTGTATATTTGATGAACATAACAAACAATTTTGCTATTTTGATGAATAATTTTGTTTCATCAACATTCTTTGATGAATCACCACATTGTTAAATATTTTTTGATGAACATTAATTTGAGGAACAATTTTGTTTTCTCCACATTCTTTAATAAATAAATTTTCTTTTATAAACAATCTTAGATGAACAATTGCAGATTCAATGTTTTGTTCATCACAATTTTAACTTCATCAAATAGTGAAACAGTAATGAATTACTAAAACATTACTTCTAATGTACAACTTCAAATTCTAAAACAACAAAATTGTGTCACTGAAACATTTTACGAACACTTTATGGGTATTTTCATGAACACGTGACCTCTTTAAAAATTTAGGAGAAAACTTTAGAAAAACAAAAAAGATGAAGAATTATACTATATATTAAATCCCATCGTCTACGACACCGTTTTTGGTGTGGGTTTCCCGCCAATTTTACCGGGATCCTCAGGCCCATTTTTTTGGCCCTTTTCTCACGTCTAGATCTGGCCCATTTGATGATATATCAGTTTTCGACACATGATAACCTAGAACATTCCCATGAATTCTACACACACACATACCACGCTCAAATCATATCATCAAAAACCATCATCAATATACACGGATTGGGTGCAGCCAACCATCACATCGGAACCACCACCATAGATACCCCTACCATCGGGGCTAGGGTGTGCTGCGAGGAAGTGAGCCGAGGTCTGGATTAGAAAATTGATGGAGGTATTGGTTTTATAAGAGAAAAATGATTTCGCTTATGCCTTGATTTTTTTAGGAAAGTTATAGTCGCCCTGAGTTGTTTATCAACAACAAAAAGGTTTGTAAGCCCTAATTTCATTAACCTTTTGGTTAAAGGTGTTTCAACTTCGTATAAATAGATTAGGGNAAAAAAATAAAAAATAAAAATATGATATCTTACGAAATTTTTATGTCGAGATCAAGAAGGTAGAACAGAACAAGGAAAGTGATCGGTTATGATTACTGATAAGTCTTGATACATTTTTTTCTTTTTCTTTTTGTGGTACAGGTTTTGTTTTCCATTTGTAATTTTGTATACCAGCAAAAATAAATGCCTTTTATAGTGTTTCAGAAATTTATTGTATCATAATATAGCATTAACCTTTTATATTCATACATCTAACATATCATTTATTTACGTAATATCACAAATCGATCTCTTAATAAACACTATTCAACGGTTTAAATTTACTCCCGTGAATTTCACGGGTTAATAACCTAGCAATCTATATGGAACCGTTTAACCCATTGCAAGAGCTCCAGGTGGCAAGTTAGTGTAAATGGAGTTCAATTCTGTACATACGTCTAATAACCTTGAAAGTGGGGTCCTCCACAACCAACTAACTAATGGGTTGTGAGTTTATAGATTTTGTTTAAGTTTAATGGGTCGCGAGTGTTTTATATAAAAGTGAAAGTCGATGATGTGTCAGTCAGTGGCGGAATTAGAATATTTTTTTTGAGGGGGCCAAATTTATTCTGGGGAGGGCCAAATCGGAGAATTGTTTGTAACCTCAACTAAATTACCCCTAAAACCCATAATATTTACATTAGGTGCCACAAATTTTGGGGGGGCCGGCAGGACCCTCCCTTTACCCTACATAGGTCCGCCCTCGGTGTCAATGATGTGGCGATGTATTGAACCCAAATTGATTTAATGCATTAGAGATGCCAAATTGATGTGTACGTAGCGCGATGTATTGAACCCTAATTGATTTAATGCATTGGATACACTTATAGTAACAATGGCTAGACAGAATTAAATAAATTCTAAAAACGTTTATCTTTTTTATAAAATATATATTACTCTATTTTTTTATAGAGAAACAGAAAATAGGTATGTTAAATATTTGGTCAAAAATCAATATCCAATAGCCGTGTCGAAATTGTCCACACTACTCAAAGTTCAGTGTGTCATCAGCAACTGACATTTGTTCAAAAATCAACAACACACATATAGAATAGTATCAGAAAAACATGAGTGGTGAAGGCAAGGTAGTTTGTGTGACAGGTGCATCAGGGTTCATAGCTTCATGGATTGTTAAACTCTTGCTTGATCGTGGCTACTCTGTTCATGCTACTGTTCGATCACTCGGTAACTTTTTTTTTTTTTTTTTTTTTTTTTTTTTTTTTCAAAAGTCAAACTTAAATGTTTGTAGATCAAAAGACAACCTTAAATAGATTTTGAGTTTAATGAACTGATTTTTCATATTGGAAAACTATCCAACTTCTTGTTGTATTTAATGAAACATAAAATGAATGTATCACTTGTGTGTTGACTAGGTTTACCTATTCATAGGTAGGTTCCTTAGGGGGTGTGGTTGGGAATGTGTTCTGAGAGAGATTATCTTATTGTTGCTCTTGCTTATTTGTTTTGGGTGATGGGTCTTTGGGATTGCTTATTTGTTTTGCTTATTTTTTAAATTTGAAGTGAAATAAGCAGTGTTTGATAAGAGGTACAGAGCTAAGCTAAGCTGCTTATTTGAAATGAGATTAAGGGGTTGTTTGTTTCGGTTTATGTCTTATTTGGTTTTGGGCTTATGTTTCATAAGCTCACTTTTTGTGGCTTATTTTGAAACTTTTCGGCTTATATGATTATGTCATAATGGACTTATATAAGATGAAAAATTTCAAAATAAGCCATAAGCCGGCTATATAAGCCGAAACAAACACCCCCTAAAATTAGTTTTTCACTCTCATATTTAACCTTAACCTTTTATAAATTGATTTGATTAAAAATTTCTAACAGATTGTTAACTTTTTCTAGTATTATTGCATTTTATGCAGAATAAGCAAATCCATACACTATTTCCCAAAGTGCTTATTTTAGCCGCTTACAAGTACATATTTTTAACCACCACCAAGCAGTGGCGGACCCAGGATTTTTCAAGGCGGGGGGCAAAAAAAATTTTCTTGATAAAATTCGTGATTCACTTTAATAAAAAGGTCATATATATATTTTTTTTACACTAAAAACTAAGGTTTTTATATTTTTGGCTTCAAGGTGGGGGGCAATTTGATTTTTTGAAGGGGTGCACTTTAATAAAAAGGTCTAAAAAAATTTTTTTTTACACTAAAATCTGAACTTTTTCGGCGAGTCGTGGAGGGCACCGCCCCCCCAAAGTTTATACTTGGGTCCGCCCCTGCCACCAAGGTGTCCTAGTGTTCGGTATGTCCTCAAAAGAGGTAGGTGAACATCTTAGGGGGTGGTAACGAAAAGGGTCCGGAAACGTCACGGGGGTACCCTGGTTAGGCTGCATCTGAGTCAAAGACTCGCCCTCCATAGGTAACCTAAACTGGAAAACCTCATTCGTTTACAAGTACATTCTTATTTGTAAGCAGAAATAATAAACAATCCCAAACGCCCTCTATTTATGTTTTCCTTATAGAGCAAACACAGTTTTAAATTAGTTGGTTGTGAGCTGCTTCTTGAAGACAGTAATCCCAAACACCCCCTTTAGATATACATTCTGAAACAGTCCAAAGATGTGGATGTACGCTGGCTGATCATATTGATTGAGTAAATCACATAGTTTCTTGTCTGCGTGTGATTTTCTTTTGTGTGGTTTACCTAATGTCTTTATATAAAGTGATTATGTATCACTTTTGATGCATATTTAACGCCCTATATGAGTTGTTGCATTATTGAGATGTTTACGACAACTGCTAATCTGCTATATTAAAATGTTACTAATAGAGGAGTACAGGTACTTAATATTGTGGCGACTTTAAGAAACTGTAAACTTGATCTCAAAAGTTAAAACTGGTATATAACCGTTCCTACTTTTGCAACTGTTTGGCTACTGATTTCATTCAGTTATGTTGCAGCCGATCCTAAAAAGACAGAACATCTAGTTGCTCTTGATGGAGCAAAAGAAAGGCTGACGTTGTTTGAGGCTACCTTAACTGAAGAAGGATCTTTCGATGCTGCAATTGATGGCTGTGTATGCGTCTTTCACACGGCATCTCCTGTTCTACTTTCAGTTGATGACCCACACGTACATTTTCTTCTTGCAAACTGAATTTTACAAATTTAGTCAACAATGTTGTAAAATGCTGAGTTTTTTCTAATCTTTCATCAGGCACAACTCGTAGATCCTGCAGTTAAGGGGACGCTCAGTGTTCTTAAGTCAGCTGCAAAAGTTCCGTCTCTCAAAAGAGTGGTCTTGACATCTTCCATGGCTGCAGTTGTGTTCGGTGCAAAACTTCCTGAGCCTAGTGATGTGGTAGACGAGACGTGGTTCTCAGATCCAGTACTTTGTGAGCAGAAAAAGGTATACTTGTTTTTTAATATTGATATGCAGGTCAAGATGTGACTATTTTCAGTTGGGTACAATATTGTTATAATTAATCGATGATTTGGTACTTTCAGTTGTGGTATATGCTTTCAAAGACTTTAGCAGAGGATGCTGCCGTAAAGTTTTCAAGAGAGAACGGTTTGGAATTGGTAGCTATAAATCCTGGATATGTGATTGGCCCTATCTTACAGCCAACTCTAAACATGACTTCTGAGGGGTTCATGAGAATGATAGAAACCGGTATTTTTCTCCTATAACAAATGTATATATGCACTATCGCCTTCACGGGTGGAGCTACATGTAACATGGTCCCACCTTTTTTTTTTTGTGTCTTTCTTCCTGTTTAAGCTGTATTCTTCAAAAAAAGAAGTTATTATACTTTTAGCATAATATAACCTGATTATATTTATTATTAGGGACAAGGGTAATTGTTTCTGTGGAGTTTTGAAGTTTCTTAAA
Organism: Artemisia annua; assembly: GCA_014162995.1. NCBI lineage: Eukaryota > Viridiplantae > Streptophyta > Magnoliopsida > Asterales > Asteraceae > Artemisia > Artemisia annua. Next base: position 20,757 of record LBNU01035419.1, read on the forward strand.
ACTGTTGAATCATTATGCAGGCCAGGGAGTATTCGCAGATGGAATCTACAGACTTGTTGACGTGAGAGATGTTGCTATGGCACATATATTAGCATTTGAGAACCCCGAAGCCAATGGTAGATACTGTGTGGTAGGGAAAGTGATTCATTCTTCTGACATCATGAAGATTGTAGCCAAACTCTACCCAACTCTTGGCCATTCTAAAGGGTTAGTAAAATTTCCCAGTAGCATACACATTGACAACAACATTAAGGACAATTGTTCAATGTGTGAACACGTGAAAAAAAATGAAAGTTATGTGGCCACTTCTATCCATTATGCCTTATTTGGATTTTTTTTTTAATATATATATATATATATATATATATATATATATATATATATATATATATATATATATATATATATATATATATATATATATATATACTAGCTTATAGACCCGTGAAATTCACGGGATTTTAGAGGGTTTTTGATTAAAAAAAAGTAAGTACGTGAATAAAGTAAGAAAGAACAACGAATGTAAGTGCTATGAAATATTCTTGTAATGGAGTATTAAGTTATAAGTCAATGATACTATAAACCACTATGCTTGTAAATATCTATGTAATAAACGTTTATTGCCCCGTGATCTCCAATTTTGATGGTCTTGAGAAGCAAATGTATGTAGTGACCATTGTAACACTTTAACCCAATGACCATTACGTGAACACCTAATAAGTTTAAAAAATATGTAAGTAAAATAAGTTTGTGATTAATAATAAGTGTAAATATAAAAAATGTCATAAAACATGTCATATGTATATTGTACATATCTATTGAACGTTGATCATAAACCTTGAAGAACTTCTTTATAGACTACATTTGTAGTAGTTTTTTATAGATTATCATCCACATGAGAAACAACAACCTTCAAACTTTTTTTGCTTTTGACACGTGAAAGAGCCACGTATAGCTGCCCATGTGTAAAAACAGGACGTGGCATGTACAAACCAACATTTGAAAACAATTTCCCTTCGCTCTTGTTTATTGTCATGGCAAAATGACACTGACACACATGACATTGTTTTCTCATGATCTTTAGAGGTAAACATTTATTAGACGGATTAATTCTCAATGTTGGTATGATAACCTTATTTCCAAAATGTGTTCCATTAATTATGTGTGCTTGAATAGAAGTTCTTTTTAATCGAACAACTTGAAGCCATGACCCGTTACATAATCCATTTGATTGATCAATTTTTTTCAACAGCATTATCGGGACACCTACTTTTAACACAAGCCTATGGTTTGGAACACTTGAGAATTTGAGTTCATTGATAAATCCTGGTGAGAAAACAGATTCATCGATTGTTGTGCCATGAACAGTTTTATCAATACTATCGCAACTTAGGTAAACCAATTCCTCAAAGTACTTTTTTATTAACAACAATGTTTGTTTTATTAATGTACTTTCCATCTTTGTCTCAACATAGTATCTTCAACCCATTCTTGCTCTTTACTCTTCATACATCAACGTACAATTGATCGTTAGAGAAAACATGTCATTGCAAAATCATAGCAACATTCAACAACGTTTGCCTATGGCTTTTATTTATCGTCATAGCAAAACATAGTCAAATTGAAAAGTGCATTCTGTTAACCATATTTCCAAAATGTGTTCCGTTAATTATTTGGGCTTGAATTGAAGATCTTGTTAATTTACTGACTTGAAGCCTTGTCCCATTACATAATCCTTGTGACTGATTAATGTTTCTAAGCAACATTATTGGGAACCCACCTTCAATGCAAGCCTATGGTTTGGAACACCTGAGAATTTTAATCCGTTGATAAATTCTGGTGAGGAAACGGGCTGACATGTAGCACCACCACGCTCAGTTTTATCTATGTTGTCGCAGCTAAGATAAACCATTTCCTCACCGGGAAACATCTTGAGCAAATGATCGTTAATAGTATCAACAACTTCATTTGTCGGAGCAAGAATGGCATTTTCTTGGAAGTAAGACGGATCATCTATGTGATTCAAAAGGTTTGAATAAGTGAAATCAATAACAGATTGTACCGGATCATCAGTTTCACAAAAATCAAATCACTATAACATGTTCATGGTGACACCTATATATCACTGTGCAACCATATTTATAGAAAGGTACCCAACTTATGACACGTGAACATCACAAGTGTATAACTTGTAGACTTTTTTATCGATCAAGAAAACAACCTTGTTAAAGCACCATGCCGTGTTATATTATAGAGTACATTTAACAATTAACATATTGGTAGATGCTCATGAGTCATGAATCCAAAAATATGTTGAGGCGACTTTTTAGATGTTGTGGAATGTGGTATGAATGAAAGATTGTGTATTGAAGTATACCCATCAACTTAGGTTCTACACTCAAAGTCAAACGTAAGTTGCATTTTGCGACTAACATTATTGGACACTGAAAATTATATTACGTAGTTGCATTTTGTAACTTTACAACATTTGTTACTTATGTTCACTTATCGGTGTGATATGAAATTTAAATATAGAAGTGTATAATCTACACACAAAGTCTAGATATACAAAAATAATTTTTTTTATCATTATCGTGGGGAAAGTAACAAACATGTATCCAATCATCATTCGATTTAAGATTGCTCATTTCACCTATATGAACACAAAATCATAAAACCAAATAGGAATTAATACAAAATAAAAACCATCGAAAACCATTACAACTTGCAATATCCTAATCCAAATAGCCAGTGAATCAAACAATGTTGAACCAAACACCCTTGTGAAAATCTACCCGGGTATAATCACTAAAATGTTTAATACGCACTACTAAAATGAAAATATAAACGCTTTTGAATAAACTTATTCAAAGATGATGAAAGGGCTTGTATCTCAATGGTATCCTTTGTTGTGTGAGAAGCTCTTCAACTAAATGGTTGTGGGTTGAAGTCCTGCTTGGAACATTTGATATAGTTTGTGGTTATGTATTGTGATATAATTAGTAATTGCCCGTTCTAAAAAAAAAAAAAAAAAAAAAAAAAAAAAAAAAAAAAAAAAAAAAAAAAAAAAAAAAAAGTGTTATTCCAAGATGTTTTAATCATCTAATACTTTATCTTGAAAATCTTTTATCAAATGTTCGCATTAGAGAGTGAATAGGAAAAAAAAACATAATTGTGGTAAATAAAAAGGTATTGTATAAAAAAAATAAAAAAATAAATAAACCTTGATAGATATATACGTTAACATTAAAAAAAAATAAATAAATAAAAAAAATAAAAAAAAAAAAGTTTGTGCATGCTAAAAAACAAATATAAATTTTGGTACGTATTTTAGCACCCTTCCTATAAAATTCGATAATTTGATCCAATATTCCCTAATAAGAGCTAAAATTCGATAATATTCGATAATGGTTACTTTTATATACCACAAGTTGAATGACCATTATTTTGCCCCCGAAGTGAATCTGTAGAAGTTGGAAACTGAGCTAAAAGGTAAAAGTGTATGTAGTATATGTATTTAAACAAAAAAGAAGTATGTTAGTAGCTCTAGTGACTTGTTTTATTATGGAAGAGAAACCTCATCAGCTTTCTTTAGAACTTTTTTATCCGTTTCCTGCAAATACAATTTTAATAGAATTAAGCGATATCATTTAAAGGCATATATTTTAGCACTTTATACATTTTTATCAAAGACAGATTCACAATGAGAGACACCGGAATTCGACCAATACTTAAGAAGATGTACAGTAATAGCTGTATTTCTTAATTACCCAAAAGTTTCACACAAAGAACCCTTTCCGGTTTGTATAACACCATTACTAAATAAAGAATCACCAACAAATGCTTGAACTATTTGAGATCATGACAGAAAAAGACCAGGTTGCGCAACTCGATAAATTTTTTTGAATATAAATCTCAAACAACCCCTAATGATAATCAAATAAGCAATCCCAAAACGGTCGCCTATAAGCAGCTTTGTGAGATATCCTAAACACCACTTGTGAGCAATCCCAAACAGCCCATTTAAGCAATCCAAACCCCAAAATTTTACAACACAAAAGTAAAATTTAACCAATAACTGTAATGTAGGGTAGTAGTTAAAGTCACCATAACACCAAACATAAGACACATTCGATAGTGAAAAATAAATTATTGGGACATTTTTTATCTAGTCTCGAGTGTTGCAACATGGTTCACAGGTTGTACAACACCAACACTACCACTACAGTGTCCTAATGGTTGTCCTACAAAAGGTAGACCCACAATCCTTATTGAGATTTAGAGAGTAGACAACAAATACTTTCTGAAAATCACAATGCTTTTTAAATAGCCCATATAATTGATGAGCTTATGATGTAACCACCCTTGTTCCCATGTCTTACCTAGTGACGTTGGTGAACCAACACTTTTCTATTAACGTTTGTTGGGGTAATAGTGAGTTACATACCTTTTGTTCAACAACCAATTGCTGATGGACGACCAAGGAGCCCAAGAATCCACCTTGAGTAGGTTTCCCATCAGTTGGAAGTAGACTTATCAAACAACACCATGTTTTTCACCTTCTCTTGTTGCTTTCCTTTGATCCATTCCTGAAATTTCGAACCAAATCCACATTTAAGTAACAAACTTGACAACTTCATTAGCTTGTAAAAATGGACAACTTCATTAGCTTGCAAAAAATGGACAACTTCCAACCCACTTTACCGGCTCGGCCTGTTTCCCTTTTAGTAAAAGTGGTACTATGACCCGTGTTCTATGTAATATGGTACTATGCCTCGTTTCCTTATTACAGGCTAAAATATTCCTAATGTGTGCAGCTTCTAATAGACTGGCTTTATGTTGACCGGGTGAAGGGGCTAAAGTATTCCCTGAAATCATTTACGGTAGATTTCAGTAAAATCTAAAAAGGTTAATCCAAAAAAAAAAAATAAAAAATAAAAAAAAAATAAAAAAAAAATAATAATAATAATAATAATAATAATAATAATAATAATAATAATAATAAATAAATAAAAAATCTAAGTTTTGTCATTTAAGAGAAAATGAAAGTATGTTATAATCTTATTACAAAGTACAGTTGCTTTCCCCCGTTTCGAGGGCGTTTGGCATTGCTAGCTTACACAACTTATATAACTTTTACAAAAGTAATTATTATTACTTACTGCACAGGAGATATTAAATAGCTTTGTCACAGAATTTGCATTTGCGGTTCTCGCCATCATGTTTCAAAGAATTGTTGTTCTTAAAAAATCATCTTTGAATTCAATGAGGTGTTCATCCGATCAATTTAATTTCACCCATTATAACAGTTACGTAGACAGTTCAAGCGGACCAGATATGACGATCATGTTCATGACACATAATGAGTTCACAAACTCGAATGTATTCAAATACCTAAACATTTCAGTAGTCATTAGCAAATTTAAATAAATTAATTGTTTACGAAAAGCTAAAACCAACTCTGACCTGAACATATCCTAAATTGTTACTCCGCCATAGATGATCATAAAAAATAATCAAAAATTTAGAGATTCATTATTAGCAAGAAATAATTGTAATACCTCAAGTATATTTACCCAAAAATCAATATCATCTTTAGGAAATGCAAGCCATCTTTCATTGACTTTGTGCCATTTTGACTCGAACAAATTTGGCTACATCAGTTTTGTCAATGCTATATTCGAAAGGAAGATTTTGCCATGTCTTCAGAGAAATGAGGTAGAATTGGGGCAATTACTCTCACTATCGGGAGCAAATAAGTTGCAAGCATTGTTTGACAGCTTCTCCTTGTAAAACTTGAACTATCACTGAAACAAAATCGACTTATCAAAGTCAACTAATTTGACTATAAAACCAATCAAATTTCATAATATTATAAGATAAAAAAATCAATCAAACGGCCATTATATTACATAATGTAAGCTGTCCAAACACTCTTTAAGGACATCAAACACCATGTCCAAACAACCTTTTAGGACAGCAAAACAAAAATTCCAAATATCCTTTTATGAGACCAATCATCATGTCGAAAGAAAATCGTTTGTTGCATACATAAAACAATCACTTCCAAACAATATTTTATTAATGAAAACATCTTCACACACACTATAATGACAGCAAATACTTTTATTTTGTTGAAAATTATTATGTTCTAACATTTATTAGCATGATTGTCTCATATACTTATTGCAGGCTTGGTCCTTCGTCATCATCGAAAGAAAACCGTTTGTTGCGTACATAAAACAATCACTTCCAAACAATTTTATTAATTGAATAAAAAAAACTTACATGTTATAGAATACATCTACATTGGGGTGATCCTAGTTTTGTACAACTTCCTCTTTCCAGCTTATTTTTCTTGAAGAAACCTATGCATCAATCATATATAAATAACATTAGTCATATATAAATCACATAATCTTCAACTTAAAGCATAAATAAATCACAAAGTTTTATATAAATAACAGTGGAATCTTATCTAAACTTCCGCATGTACTAATTGTAATCTTAATGCTTTAGTGACCTCTAAGCTTTTGTTCTAGGAAAAAAGTATTGCAACTGTAAAGTAAAATGATGAAATTAACTACCTATGATAGCTTTCAATCATGATTAAAAAAAGATTACCGATTTTAAGGGTTGGACACCAAAAAACCCAATAGCATAGATCGACTTCTTAGGGATGTTGAATCTTTGGATAGAATCGAATCAGTTTGTGTTTTCTTTTTTGAATCGATGAAATCATTGGATGATTTTTTGAATAGTTGAATAAAAGATACCTGCAAAGGAAATAAAAGAAATATATGTGTAGAATCAAGATGACGGCATAGAAATCAAACGAAAGGTGAATCGTGAGATTTTGATTTCCAATTATGGTTTGGTATAGAGATGGAAAGGATTGGAGAAGATTGGCGTATTGAAGAAGATTGAAGAAGAAGATTAATTGTGGAATTGAAACTGATATTGAAGCATTAAGTAGTTACCAAAACAAAGTGAGTGATAATATGTCAAAAAACAATCGCATCAGCTACTTGTACGCATTAAACACACAGCCAATAGGAAGAGAGACACATCAGCAAATTAAATGCATGGTGTGCTTCATTGGGTTGTAAAATATTCTGGTTTATTAGTATAGATAGATTATTTATTTATTTATTTATTTATTTTTCCTGTTCCTAGCGGTGATATATGGATTTGTTGTTTTCTTTTAATTTTTGACAGGTATACAGATGGGAAGGATGCTGAGCCCCAATTTTACAGTGTATCTAGGGTTAAGGCGGAAGGTCTAGGTGTTGAGTTTACTCCGGTGGAGGTAAGCATTAAGGACACTATTGAAAGCTTGAAGGGGAAGAACTTGTTGAGCTTATAAAACACCAAACAACATTTCATGATTTTGTTAAGACAATGGCTTGGATTTCTTATATATAATTTCTATTTCAGCCTGTAATTGGTATGCTAATGAAAGCCATTGGCTTCTCTTTGCTGTCTTTAAGTAGCAAAATGGACGGTTTTGTTAATTATGATCGAATAAAAAGAATTTTACAATGGTGTTGTTAATAATTTTATATATTCACTTCTAGCATCTGAACCCCAAATTTGTCATCAACAATCTCATTGCTATAAAATCCATTAAGTTGTAGTCATGATGTTCAACATACAAAGGCTGGGGACGCCAGTTTTGTTCCAAATCGACAACCTATGCTAATTGATCATCATTCTTAAGCTCCCTCAACTGTTTCGTACGTCTTTTCGAGAAACACAAAACCACAACTTTTTAGGAGGAAATGGTAAGACAAGCAACTTATTAGGCTTTAGGGCGGACCTAGCATGGTGGCGGGTGTAGTACGGGGTACACCCTATTTGGGTACACGAAGTGTAAAAGTTTGCAAAAATATCATTTTTCTTGTTAGGTCTCTAAAGTAATGAATAAATCACACTAACTTAGGTTTTAGATGATGTTTAGGATTAAGAAGCTACAGAGAGAAAGGTAGAGAAATAGTAAGGTGGTGAGAACAACTAAGGTGACTTGTGTATTGAGAGAACAATTCATACAAGTTCCACACACAAATTGAAGTGATCCACGCCTCTTATACATCTTAGGAGGGTGTTCTTGGGCTTGACATAGGCTTTGCTTAAGTTATGTAGTTGGGCTATTACATTTAGTAAGCTAACTTAACATAGCTAGACATTAACATGTCCAAGTCCTTAAGCCCATATCATAAGCTAACTAGTCTAATGCGACCTCTATGACAAGCTACAAGGTTCTTATACGTAGAATGATTATCACTTTTCTAATGCTAACATTTCTTTGTTCAACATTCAATAACGTTTTATGTTACTTGAGCTTTTCAACAAGTCAAAAAACATTAAGATTCGAGTAACAAGTTGACAAATATGTCTTGGTGCCGTATGGGAGTGGTCTTTGGCCAGTGGTATATGCGTGTCTCATTGGTTTCATTAGAGATATATGTGTTGGTGTAAGATTTAATAATTTGTTTAAAAAAACGTTGTACTTCATAATTGCTTTGTACTTTTAAATGTTAAAATATATATGATCAATAGTAAAGCAATGTAATTATTCCTATAGTAATATAAAACATGATAAAAATAAAATTATCTCGGCTCGAAACCATGAACAAACCCCGCAAAAGAAATCTCACAATGTTTTAACCAAGTTGATGAACATCTAAATATAAAAGCTTGACACGAAGCGAAGTGAGTCGCAAATTGTTGAACCTTAAGAGCTGGTAATTTAGCTAATAAAAGGAATTTAAAAGTATAAAATAAATGAAAGCAGTTTAAAAACCAAAGTTGTGCTTTAGATCCGATGATTCTACCAGTGACCCTTATTCACATAAACCCAATATTATTAATTGCGATCTATACCTATGATTTCTAGTTAACTACTCCCTCCGTCCATAATAAATGTTCAGGTTGATTTTTTCAAGTCTTTTTTTTCAACTTTAACTTTAAATATTTTTATTTCTGTTATATAATACTTGGTGAAAATTATATCAGTTAAAATACATTTAAAATCCAATCCATTCATATAATTTACATAAGTTAATATACTTTTTAATACACGTTTTTATATACACAATTTAATATACGTTTTTATACACCTTTTAAAAAATGTATAAAACTATATAAAAAACATGTGTATAAAAACATGTATAAAGACGTATAAAATGTATATAAAAACGTATATAAAAACGTGAATAAAACTATATATAAAAACGTGTATAAAATATATATAAAAACGTGTATAAGGTAGTGTTAAGGTTTATATCCTTTGTTTATTTTTAGTATAAAGTGGTTGCATGTTGTAATGATCTATGGTGCTACACATAATTATTTAAAGGGTTTTGCTAAACACTGCCCACTGGGTAATGCTTAAGAAACATTAAACAATCTGTTATTTCTATATTTAAAGTAATTATGCATATAATACACAATAAATGAACATAAAAATTAACTTAAATATATGCCAATTTTGATTTAACAAAGTCAAAGTTTCCTTTTATATTCATATTAAACATTGCCCAGTATTATTTAGCAAAACCCTTATTTAAATCATTCATTAATGTTAGTTTAATGCCAAATTTTTGTTTGAATATGGTCTTATGGATATTTAAAAATTTTGAAAATTGTCATATTCAAAAAAGTTTATCATCTATGAACTGTCTTTGACATAAATGATGAGTTTGAAGAAAATAACAAAGAAAAATTTAATGCATCAAAATGAGAAGACTTAAATAGCTTTAATGACTATTCATAAATTTGAACTGCAGAAAGGTTTATATAGAAAATGACAAATACTATTGGACCTAGTATTTGAGATTATAAATGTCCTCTATTACCTTTCAAATTGTGCAGCATCAAACTATGAGCGGTGAGGGGAAAGTGGTTTGTGTGACAGGTGCTTCCGGCTTCATTGCTTCATGGCTCGTTAAGCTCTTGCTGGCTCGTGGCTACTCTGTTGTGGCTACTGTTCGATCACTTGGTCAGTCTTTTTTCAAAGTCAACTTATAAAACTTTTTGATTTTAGCTCTTCAGATTGATAAAATTTTCCACATATAATTGATAGTCCAAAACATAGAATAGGATTTTTGTGTTTGATTGACCAATTCCCGCGCGTATTGGGTTGCATTTAACTGGAGCTCAAACTTGCAGGTTCATCTTGAATAATGCTACATAGTTAGTTATATGATTCAGTCCCACTTTTGCAGCTGCTTGACTTCGATTTGATACTCTTAAATATATGTTGCAGGTGATCCGAAAAAGACAGAACATTTACTTGCTCTCGATGGAGCTAAAGAAAGACTATCTTTGTTTGAAGCTAACTTGATTGAAGACGGTTCTTTCGACTCTGCAGTTAAAGGCTGCGTCTGTGTCTTTCACACAGCATCTCCTGTTCAATTTATAGTTGATGACCCACAGGTCATTCGTCGCTTTTTTATCTTAGGCTATCACATTTGGTTTAATGTTTAGAGCATTTCCATGCATAAAACATCGTTTCTTGGATTTCACTTCAGGCACAATTGATAGATCCTGCAGTGAAGGGGACACTTAATGTTCTTAACTCAGCTTCAAAAGTTCCATCTCTCAGAAGAGTCGTCTTGACATCTTCCATGGCTTCAGTTTTGTTCGGTGCAAAAGTTCCAGTATTTGGTGATGTGGTGGATGAAACCTGGTTTTCAGACCCAACAGTTTGTCAGAAAAGAAATGTATACTTTTATTTTCCTTTTTTTTTTCTCTGTTAATTTATTATAAGCAAGCTAGTATGATTTATTTGCTTGCTATTACGGTGGCACTACTAATAAAGTGGGAATAGCAACGGAAAAATTCTGTTCCTAAGGCACAAGAGACATATGATTTGTAATTGATATATAAACATCATATAGTGCCAGAACTTTTTCTTGTTGATTTATAGTTTTTTATTCTTTTAGTCGTGGTATTGCGTTTCAAAGACTATGGCTGAGGATGCTGCTGTGAAGTTTTCACAAGAGAACGATATGGATTTGGTGGTGATAAATCCTGGCTTTGTGATTGGTCCTATCTTACAGCCAACTCTCAACAACACTTCTAAGAGATTCATGAACTTTATAAAAACCGGTAAATTTCCCTCCTATAACTACCCTCCATATGCGTGATCGGTTAAGGGGTAGGACCTATATGATCGAATAGTTGACTACCCATGTAAGCTCTTAAGAGATATATATATATATATGCAGGAGAGGATGTATTTTCAGATAGAGTCTATATACTTGTTGATGTAAGAGATGTTGCGATTGCACATATATTAGCCTTTGAGAAGCCCGAAGCTAACGGCAGATACTGTGTGGTTGGGAATGTCTCTTCAGAGATCATGAAGATTGTAGAGAAGCTCTACCCGACCATTGACCATTCTAGAAGGTGAGTATCTATTCCCATTGACTTACACCTTCACAGCAAGATGACGTTATAAATATAGATTGATGATTGGTAGCTCTTTTTGGTGCTACTTGAAAAAATAAAATTAGAAGCTGTATAGCCACTGTGGCAATTGTGCCTTATTTGGATACTTTAGTTTATGTTCCTGGTGTTGAAATAAATATTTATATCTTTTTATCTGTATTTTGATAGGTATAAAGACAGTAAGGGTGTTGAGTCGCTAATTTACAGTGTATCAAGGGTGAAGACAGAAGGTTTAGGTGTTGAGTTTACTCCACTGGAAGTAAGCATCAAGGACACCATTGAAAGCTTGAAGGAGAAGAAGTTGTTGAGCTTCTAAAGCACCAATTGTAAAGTTGCTTTGGATCCTTAATATGTAATGAAAAATGGAAACATGCAATTTTAAAGTGGTATTCTGTTTCATCCTAGAGCATATGCTTTATCAGCCTAATAAAAGAACTTTTTTGTTCTGTGACAAATGAATACAATCTTATGACAGTCAAACATAAATTTATTGTCTGTAGTTTAAACGCTTTTATGGTGATTGACATGTTAGATGCAAGCACGCGTTGAAGTAGTATCCATACCAGTTATGGCTACCTAGCATGTTTATATAATTGACTTTTATGGTGATTGGAAAATTGTTTATACCATTTTTTTTTATTCCGACCCCTGGTTCTGGAAGGCACATGAGTCTGAATGCTACGTTGAATGTGCAACCGACACTAGGTAGGTACCTGTGCAGGTGAGGAGTCGGTCGGTCCTAGAAACGGCGGCAGCGGTGCGTGGGTTGGCTTGGATTACTTAATTAGTGTTGCACGCCTAGGAGGGCAGCCCGCTTTGGGATGCGGAGGTGCTATTATCGCCCAGTTCCCTAACCTTCTTTTTTTTGAACGGCGGAGATTTATTAGACACATGCTAGTAAGAAGCTAGCATGGACAAAACAAGAAAAGATTACAAATGGATATAAAGAAGACTCGGATTGCAACACCAATCAATCCAAGAAATACTACAAGACTTAGCTCTATTTTTTATCCAAAGNTTTTTTATTTTAAATATTAGGACCTAAATTAATAATAGAACTTATTATTATAGCAGTTTATTGAAAAGTAAAGTAAAGTAACTCCCAATACCGTCTTCCACGGGTTATAGGTCCCAATACCATCTTCCACGGTGTATGTGGGAGATTGAGACGTAGACAGCCTTACCCCTACGTACCTAAGGTAGAGAGGCTGCTTCCAATTCTACTAAGGGTAGAAAAGGACCTCCGGCCTTGCAAGGGGTGAGGATCGAACCCTTGACCTTTGTCTCCAGAGGCAAGGGTGTTAACCACTTGATCCAACCTTGCTCTTTATTATAGCAGTTTATTGAAGTATTGGAATAAACCTGAAGTGCTACATGAGCCTAATTTGTTCTTTACTGATTAACGTCAGATTTAGCAATAATTAAAGACCTTAGTAATCCCACTCCCAGTTAAAACTATTTTGTTATAAACAAATCATCCAATGACTTATTGCTTGTAGTATTAAGCAAATAGTAGCTTATTTTATAATCAAATCTTATCAGCATTCTCTGTCTCTCTGTTACTACCCAAGTGTCTGGCACCTGCAGCTGACCGGTTTTCGGAGTGATGGATGGTAAAGGGAAGGTGGTGTGTGTTAGAGGAGCTTCTGGATTCATAGCTTGTTAAGCTCTTACTTGCTCGTGGCTACACTGTCCATGCTACTCTTCGATCCCTCGGTTAGTCTCTCACTTTTGTGAGTTTGAGTCCAATTTAATAAAGTAATATGGAGTAGGTTGTTTCTAGTTGAAATGGCATATTTCTTGATCTTGGCTAATAATGTTATATATGCATTAAAGTTCATTGAAAAGTCAACATTTTTCACTTTCACTTAGATTTATAGATAAATAGATAAATAAGTCTACTCTTCAGATGATCCAAAAGAGACAGAACATCTACTTGCTTTTGACGGAGTTAAGGGAAGGCCGTCTTTGTTTGAAGCGAACTTAGTGGAAGGATCTTCCATTTCTGATCCACATGCCATAGCCTTATAAAGTCCCATCTGACAGGTGCCTCTGGGTTCATAGCTTCATAAAATCCTGAAATTATCGACCATGACTAAAACTTGTCTCGAATATAAAACTTTCTATAACAAAGTTTATGATAATCCATACTTAATAGTTTATCTATAACTAAAATGTCATTATAAGTGTTGTTTAATGCAGGAAAGGAGGTATACTCAGATGGAATCTTCAGACTTGCTAAGATGAGAGATTTGCTAATGCACATATATTAGCATTTGACAACCCAAAAGCTAATGGTAGATATTGTATGGTTGGGAATGTAGTACAAAATTCAGAGATTATGAAGATCTCAAACAAAAAGATAGGCTAATTTTTCTTCACCACATTCTGTGTCGTGTGTGTATGTGGTAGTGAATTCACCACACTCTTGTTATGTTTGTGAGTCAGGTTTTTTTTTTGGGCCGAAAGTTACATGGCTAAAACCAAAAAGAACATCCAGGGTGCGTTTAATTGGAGGAAAACTTTTATAATGTTCTAGCTTCTATCTCTAGTTTACGTCTAATTATTTTTGCCATATATAAAAATCATTGCACTATATGCATTAAAACTTGTACAAGTGATATATATGATAGTCTATATCTATACTACATATAATGGAGGAAGAAAGACATTTCTTTCATTAAATGTATTTTTAAGTTTTAAGGGATACAAATTAATATGCAGTAGGTACAAATGGTTAATACTATGTATAATACATTAAATTATAATTCTTCTACACATAATTATTAAAAAGATTCACTAATGTAAGTTTGATGTCAAATTGTTGTTCAGTTACGTTCTTATTGACATTTAAATTTTTTGAAAATTGCATATTTAAAAAAATTTAGCATCTATGTATATTTTACTCTGCAGTACAAGTTTAGCTAATCATTTTGCTAACAAATTGAATTGAAAATAATCATACATGTCAAAGTAAGAAGATTTTCATGTGATTTATAAAGAATAAAAATGTGTAATTTTTTACCGTAATTTATATAAGCAATGTCATATCTATTATTAATCATATATTGCAAAAACTAATTTATACTTCTCTATGTTTACACGTTATATAATATTTTGACGAATATTACACAACATTTACTAATTAACGAGTAACTTTCATCGCCAATCATCACAACCTTGTAATATTACTGACTACTGGTTTCGTATTGTCATTGCATCGTGATACATCATAGGTGCTTGACATTTTAATATCAAATAGTGTGCGATAAATTATTCCCAAAATTCTCGTCATAAAGTTATTATCACGAAAAAATGTAATCGAAAAATATTGTTCGCCAAAATTTTTTGATTATAAGGTACCCACCGCCGCAACGCGGGTATCCGTATATAAGTATGCATTCGGAGAGGGATATGTTATTAACGACACATGTTTTAGTCAATAGATAATATCTTATTATTTGGTGCAAGATGATGAATTTGTATCTATATCTATACTATCTAATATATGAAGGTTTTGGACAAGTATTCTAAGCACGCAACATTAAAAATTGGTTTAATGCAATGGCGTGAATTTCCTTATTTAGAGACAATGTACAATCGGTTCATGCATTCTTTTTCTAACACACAACAACAATAGTCAAACATTAACTTTCATTATTTTCGTTTTCTTATCAAAAAATTCTCCAAAACCTTCCTCTCCACGCTCATTAAACATGTATTTTCAAAACGCTCCTCTTATTTTTGTAAAGTATTAAAGCCTTTTAAATCTCCCATGCTTCTCTCTAATCTTCAAAACGCAGTTTTCCAAAAATCACAGTTCTAAGATCGGTAAGGATTTGTTTTTCTTTGTGATATATGATTATTTTATGATTTTATGATTGCTAATTCTAATTTTATGCCTTTTCCAAAATTTTTGTTAGTTATATGTTCTTAGAATTGCTTATAATGATTAACTGAAAATGGTATATTGCATGTTTATTTATTTATTTATTTATTTATTTATTATTATTTTTTAATTATTAATTATAATATTAGAATTATAATAGATTACATCCAATTGAATGAATAAACCCCTGATTGATTCGAATTATATAAGCATTTTTTTTAAACCCTAATATTATGAATTGGAAAAATTTGGGCAAATGGTTTATATTCTATTAAACACCCAAAAATTAGGGAAATACTTGCCTTTTTAAAAATTGTGAAAAGTCAAATGCCATTGTAGTGTTTTCCTGTCAAAAGTTATTTATCACAATCAAAATAATTAAAACATTCTAAATTTATGTTGGTGATTAGGGTTTCATTCATACTATATAATGTGTTTATGCTATTCGATTGTTTCACACAGATTCTTATACCTCTATTCATAAAAATCACGTCTAATAGCATGGCTACATATGTTTCAGGTTATATCAATGATTTATATAATGTGTTTATGCTATTCGATTGTTTCACACAGATTCTTATATCTCTGTTAATAAAAATAACGACTAATAGCATTGCTACATATGTTTCAGGTTATATCAATGATTTGTCGGCAGTTAAGGACAACATCAAACTGCGAGTGCGAATAGTAAGGAGTTGGATGCAGGATGTGTATGGCAAACAAGGGATAAAAAATATGGAATTGGTTCTTATGGATGAACAAGTAAGCATAATATGTCCCTAAGTTAACTTTAATACTACAGGTCACTTACATTCATTTATTTGTTTGTTATATCCAATTTATTGCAGAGCGCTAAGATGCAGGCGACTGTGCGTATGGCATTAGTGAATGGGTTTAAGCACAAACTCGAAGAGGGCAGTGCTGTCACACTTTCTCGCTACAGTCTTGGGGATATTCAGCCAAAGTACCGCATGGTCAACAAACCACTCCGTCTGAGTTTTTTGTCCAACACAATTATTGAACCATGTCCTGATTTTACCGGATCGATTTATGTGTTTGATTTTAGAGCTTTCAAAACAATAACTGATCTTCAGCAGGAAGAAGATGGTCAGTTTGGTACGTAATTAGATCTGTTTTTATAATATATGTATATACATACTCCATTATATAAAGGGTTACTCATTGTTTGTTTTATTTATTTATTTTGTAGATGTTATTGGACATGTGGTTGCTTGTGACGATCTTGACAATTACGATAAGAATGGCAGATCAGGCAAGAAGAAGCCGTTGACCCTTGCTGATGCCGAGTGAGTATCCTAAACCTTTTCGAGTTTTTCTGTCCCATGCTGAATTGTAGAATTGTATTTTCCTTATGTTTCTTATTCTTCCATTATTTGCAGTGGTAACGAACTCAGATGCACTTTGTGGGGAGTATATGCACAGCAGTTTCAAGATTTTGTTGATACTTGCACCAACCATGGTAAAATCATGTTAATTCTTCAGTTGGGCATGATGAGGGTTTGGGACGGTATGTCTAATTCATTTATCTTCAAGCTTTTAACAACCATTCTATTGTAACTTTTAAATATTATGCCACGGCCGATTTCCCCACGGATCTGTTGTCTACCTTTCTTTGTATGCCAGTCCTCTGTTTTGATGTTGAATACTTACTAATTTTGTTATATTCAGGCTGTTTGCTGACAAGGATCAGGCAAAAAGTGACAATACGGCTTCCCGTATTTCAACTCAGTCAAGACATTCAACTAGAGATGAATTCCTGAATAAGTTGCAGTTTAAAAACATTGTCGAGCTTCTTGATGTTGATCAGGTGACACTTTCTACCTCTACACCACTTTATAAATTGTATGTAATGCATCAATATTTAAAAGTTAAATTTGATTCATTTTCAGGGTAAGGCAAGCGTAATTGTTGGAACAGTGATTGCTATTCATGAGGAGGAAGGCTGGTGGTACCTCGGTTGCAGGAAGTGCAATAAAAAAGTTGTTAAAGAAAGTCAGTTTGTGGACCTCGAGACCGAAACAAAAAACAAGTTTGGATATCAAACAGCTAATGAGTGGAGATGCACCAAATGCGATGTCATTGTTACCGGCATCAAAACTGAGTGAGTAGTTTTGTCATTCTCTTTAAAAGTCATCTATTCATACGACATTTAGTGGAAACCTTCAGCTTACCAATTTGTTGAATTTGTTTGTTGTGTTTAGATATCGTCTTCAGCTTAGGGTTCAGGATGAATCAGGGACAATATCGTTGTCGCTCTTTAATGATGAAGTGCAGGCAATGGTTGGTAGGTCTGCGTACCAGCTTTGTGACAAGTATGGATGCAAGGTAGTATAAATGTTATAATATATTGGTATATACTCTTAATATTTTTGGTTAATATAATATGATGAACGTAAATACATTATTTTGTTTCATGTAGAATGCTGAAGACCAGAATTTCCCAAAAGAAATCACTAACTTGGTTGGCAAGAGGTATGCTTTCAAAGTTGCTATTGACGAGGTCAATGCCAAAAAGTTGTTGCCTGTCTTCACTGTGCTGCGTCTTACGGATGATTCTGACATTCTGAACTCTATTGTTTCCACGGTAACTCCGGTTAAGGTAATTATTCTTTAACAGAATTACTAACAAAAAGTACGTTATTATTGAACAACCTATTTAAGTAACTGAGTTGTCTTTTAAATAGGATACTGAGGCGACGAGTTCAGCAGTGCCTCAAGTGACTCTCATTGGTAAGCGCATTATATTTTGATTAGCAATTCATGTTACAATATTGACCAAGTTATACTTAATATGTTTTGGTAACCAGGATCTGGAATCTCAAACTGACGAAAATACTACACCAGTTGAGAACCAAAATAGTGGAAAACGTGCATCCGATGTCGAGCGTGAAACTGATGGTTCGAGCATTAAAAGACAGCTTCTTGACATCAAAATGGAGAAAGCCGCTAAATGAAGATTGATAACTTCAAATAAGTAATTGCAACTATATAGCAATTACACACATTTCTTGATGAATTGTTTCCAGTCTATTTATGCATTTCTGAAAAATGGTTGAACTTTGGTTGTGAATTGAGAGTCCAACTCACTTTTAGACAATATATTTCAAATAATTTTATATGATTTTAGACATTTTTGATTGTGTTTCTAAATGGGGATTCCCATTGATTGTTTATGAAGTTTATATTTATGGATTTTTACGTCTATTCTTCTTAGTCATGTTTTGCAGGTTATAATTCTCTTATTTCCTATACAATGCATATTTCGTATGTGCTTTTCATGTTACAGGTTTTGTGTGCCATCATCTGTCCTACAAAGAAGAGGATTATGAAAGAAGGACTGGATCTTTGCGATCACCACTAACTGCGTAGCTTATACTTTTAGTAATAGTTATTTTTGTATACATGTTTATTCAGCAGCAATGATTACATTCATATATTTATAATTGTATTGTGATTTACTATTGTTGGTTTATTGGTGTTATAGTAATATTTTTTGTAAATACAAGTTATAAATTTTCTTAGCAACTCCTAATATGTTATTTGTCTCTCAAACAACTGTAGTGTTACTTTTCCCTTTCTTTTAATAACAACAAATTATTATTAGACTCTGAAACTGAAAATATTAGGTACATTTTTAGTGTTCATGTTCCATGTTAAACTACTAAACTCATTGATACAAAACTTTTTACACTAACACATGCAATACACCCTCTCTTTAATTAGATTACCTTATGCCGGGCCACTTATGGAGAATTGTCCAAAAAAGATTTGCAGGCACATTTTCATTTTTGTAAACATCCACAAATAAACGAAAATTCCAACAATTATATAGTCATACTAAACAGGAACCATCATTTACATTAGGCAAAGTTCACAAATACCTTACTACAAATACTTATATAGTGCTACTAAAAGTACTTTGATCATTCAAAATACACACCACATTAGTTTTAGCTACAGCTGTACTACTACCAAGGTTTCTTGGGCTCAATAATGAATTGGGTGAAACTCATCTAAATAAATGGGCTTACAAGTTAACAAATGTGCCTCAGTAATTACGTTTATACATTTTCAATATCAATTTAGCAGCGTTTTTTTAGTTCACAACACAATATCTTATCACTTTGCAAACTTATATAAAATTGGAATAATAAAATAATATGCCACAAATATTTTGTTGTAAATTAAAAAGTTTGATGTTAACGAGTGGTACAAGTGGTGGACCGATGAAACAAAAAAAACTGGCAAAGGAAGAAAGTGACCGTCAAATCTCTGAAGATGAGAAGGAATATGATCCGTCAAGCGTTTGTTTGGAAGAAGATGATTCGACTGATGTGCCTTTTTATAGTGACGAGGAGAGTTTGGATTGCATTGATTACGATAATGCACACTTAGCATTTGATCCGGAAAAGTCTCCTAAATTTAATTGTTAACTTTTTATGAAACTTCAACTTTTAATTCATGTAACGTATGAACCTTGGCCTCATTTTAATGTAACATGTTTACATTTGTTGACTTGCTTAAAATTACATTTTGTCGTTTACTTTTATTGATGTTTCCACAATATTAAGGAAAAAGGCTTGAAAGTTGCCGTTTATGATAAACATGGTATTCAATGCAACATGTTTACGTTATCCTTTTTCTTATCATCTCATTCCTTATTTTTTTTAAAAATTACCCGGTGTCAACGGGTCTCTAAGCTAGTTTCTTTATATACGATTTCTGAAGAGAAGAATTTTTATATTTAATAGTTTACAAAAAATTATTTTAATCTCTACCATGTAACGTCATAATTTTATCTCTTTTCTACTATTTATAAAGAGTTTATCTTTAAAAACTTAAATTAATGTAGTAGTAGTTTACTTAAATTACCTCGAAATACCCATTAAACTTGACAACTTTTTAAAGAGTTGGTAATTTAAATTTCTTTTTTTAATCAATTTTAAACTTGACAACTTTTCAAAAACACGCACTATATTAATTTTAAAAAACATACGCGTTGTATTTCAAAAATTACACAATTTGCATCAAAGAGTCGAACCAGAATCATGATTACACAAGTATAATTATTTGCTGTTATACTGCGTCGCTTTGTGTGAATAGTCGTGTAGCATATAAAGAGACATTTTTTTTAAACTTAAAAAATGAGTAAAGTTTAATTACTAATATAACACTGTTATTTGTCTCTCAAACAACTGTAGTGTTACTTTTCCCTTTCTTTTAATAACAACAAATTATTATTAGACTCTGAAACTGAAAATATTAGGTACATTTTTAGTGTTCATGTTCCATGTTAAACTACTAAACTCATTGATACAAAACTTTTTACACTAACACATGCAATACACCCTCTCTTTAATTAGATTACCTTATGTTGGGCCACTTATGGAGAATTGTCCAAAAAAGATTTGCAGGCACATTTTCATTTTTGTAAACATCCACATATAAACGAAAATTCCAACAATTATATAGTCATACTAAACAGGAACCATCATTTACATTAGGCAAAGTTCACAGATACCTTACTACAAATACTTATATAGTGCTACTAAAAGTACTTTGATCATTCAAAATACACACCACATTAGTTTTAGCTACAGCAGTACTACTACCAAGGTTTCTTGGGCTCAATAATGAATTGGGTGAAACTCATCTAAATAAATGGGCTTACAAGTTAACAAATGTGCCTCAGTAATTACGTTTATACATTTTCAATATCAATTTAGCAGTGTTTTTTTAGTTCACAACACAATATCTTATCACTTTGCAAACTTATATAAAATTTGGAATAATAAAATAATATGCCACAAATATTTTGTTGTAAATTAAAAAGTTTGATGTTAACGAGTGGTACAAGTGGTGGACCGATGAAACAAAAAAAACTGGCAAAGGAAGAAAGTGACCGTCAAATCTCTGAAGATGAGAAGGAATATGATCCGTCAAGCGTTTGTTTGGAAGATGATTCGACTGATGTGCCTTTTTATAGTGACGAGGAGAGTTTGGATTGCATTGATTACGATAATGCACACTTAGCATTTGATCCGGAAAAGTCTCCTAAATTTAATTGTTAACTTTTTATGAAACTTCAACTTTTAATTCATGTAACGTATGAACTTGGCCTCATTTTAATGTAACATGTTTACATTTATTGGCTTGCTTAAAATTACATTTTGTCGTTTACTTTTATTGATGTTTCCACAATATTAAGGAAAAAGCTTTGAAAGTTGTCGTTTATGATAAACATGGTATTCAATGCAACATGTTTACGTTATCCTTTTTCTTATCATCTCATTCCTTATTTCTCTAAAAAATTACCCGGTGTCAACGGGTCTCTAAGCTAGTTTGACATATATGATGAGTTTGAAGAAAATAACAAAGAAAACATTTAATGCATCAAAATGAAAAGACTTAAATAGCTTTAATAACTACGTAGTATTCATTAAAGAAAACTTTGAAAATTTAGAAAATGACAAATAACATTAAGTGCAACCTGGTATTTGAGGTTATAAATGAACCAAATAAACAGAGCAAATGAAGTAAAACAAACGTCTAACAGAAAAAGACCAGAAGCGTGAACAAATTGTCCTCTAATACATTTCAAAGTCTGCAGCATCAAACTATGAGTGGTGAAGGGAAAGTGGTTTGTGTGACAGGTGCTTCCGGCTTCATTGCTTCATGGCTCGTTAAGCTCTTGCTGGCTCGTGGCTACTCCGTTCATGCTACTGTTCGATCACTTGGTCAGTCTTTTTTCAAAGTCAACTTATAAAACTTTCTGATTTTATCTCTTCAGACATAATCAATAATGAATACATTATCAATCTAGTTGTACTCTGGTAGTCCAAAACTGGAGCTCAAACCTGGTTTATCTTGAATAATAATGCTACATGGTTAGTTATATGATTTGGTTCCACTTTTGCAACGGGTGACTTCTGATACTCTTAAATATATGTTGCAGGTGATCCGAAAAAGACAGAACATTTACTTGCTCTCGATGGAGCTAAAGAAAGACTATCTTTGTTTGAAGCTAACTTGACTGAAGACGGTTCTTTCGACTCTGCAGTTAAAGGCTGCATATGCGTCTTTCACACAGCATCTCCTGTTCATCTTGTAGTTGATGACCCACAGGTCATTCGTCGCTTTTTAATCTTAGCCTTTCACATTTGGTTTAATGTGCTGAGCCTTTCCATGCATAAAACATCGTTTCTTGGATTTTCACTTTAGGCGCAATTGATAGATCCTGCAGTGAAGGGGACACTTAATGTTCTTAAGTCAGCTTCAAAAGTTCCATCTCTCAGAAGAGTTGTCTTGACATCTTCCATGGCTACAGTTTCGTACGGTGCAAAAGTTCCAGTGTTTGGTGATGTGGTCGATGAAACCTGGTTTTCAGATCCAATAGTTTGTCAAACAAAAAATGTATACCTGTTTTTTTTTCTCTATTAATTTATTTTCTTGCTATTATGGTGGCACTACTAATAAAGTGGCAATAGCAACGGCAAAAATTTGTTCCTAAAAGGCATATGAAACATATGGTTTTGTAATTGATATATAAGCAATATTCATATGTCGCCAAAACATTTTCTAGTTGATTTATGATTTTTTATTCTTTTAGTTGTGGTATGTCGTTTCGAAGATTATGGCTGAGGATGCTGCTGTAAAGTTTTCACAAGAGAACGGTATGGATTTGGTGTCGATAAATCCTGGCTATGTGATTGGTCCTATCTTACAGCCAACTCTCAACGTCACTTCTGAGGCATTCATGAACTTTATAAAAACCGGTAAATTTCTCTCCTATAACTACTCTCCATATGCGTGATCGATTAAAAGGTGGACCTATATGATCGAATAGTTAACTACCCATGTAAGCTCTTAAGTGATATATGCAGGAAAGGATGTATTTTCAGATAGAGTCTATATACTTGTTGATATAAGAGATGTTGCGATTGCACATATATTAGCCTTTGAGAAGCCCGAAGCTAATGGCAGGTACTGTGTGGTTGGGAATGTGATTCACTCTTCAGAGATCCTGAAGATTGTAGAGAAACTCTACCCGACCCTTGACCATTCTAAAAGGTAAGTATCTATTTCCATTGACATACACATTCACAGTAAGATGACTTTATTCATATAGACCGATGATTTGTAGCTCTTTTTGGTGCTACTTGAAAAACTAAAATGCCTAGCAACTGTGGCCATTTTGCCTTTGGATACTTTAGTTTATGTTCTTGTTGGTGAAATAAATATTGATTTATTTTTATTTGTATTTTGACAGGTATAAAGACGGTGAGGGTGTTGAGTCGCTAATTTACAGTGTATCGAGGGTGAAGACGGAAGGTTTAGGTGTTGAGTTTACTCCAGTGGAAGTAAGCATCAAGGACACTATTGAAAGCTTGAAGGAGAAGAAGTTGTTGAGCTTCTAAAGCACCAATTGTAAAGTGGCTTTGGATCCTTAATATGTAATGGATAGCGGAAACATGCAATTTTAAAGTGGTAGTATATGTTATCGGCAGCCTAATAAAAGCACTATTTTGATTTTTCATCGTATATTTGTGGCAAAATGGACGATTTTATCGTGATCTAATGAGTACTATCTTATGCCAGTCAAGCATAAATTGCTTGTCTATAGTTTAAACGCTTTTATGGTGATTGACATGTAAGAAAGCACGCGTTGAATTAGTATGCATACCAGTTATGTTTAGAATGTTAATTGACTTTTATGGTGATTGATAAATTTGTTTGCAGTTTGGATTTAACATACATGTCAACTTTGGTTTTATTATTATAGCAGTTTATTGAAGTATTAAAATAAACCTGAAGTGCCACATGAGCCTAATTTGTTCTTTACTGATTAATGTCAGATTTAGCAATATTTAAAGACCTTAGTAATCCCACTCCCAATTAAAATGATTCTATTATAAACAAATCATCCAATGACTTATTGCTTGTAGTATTAAGCAAAAAGTAGATTATTTTATAATCAAATCATATCATCATTCTCTGTCTCTCTGTTACTACCCAAGTGTCCGGCACCTGTAGCTGATCAGTTTCCGGACTGATGGATGGCAAAGGGAAGGCGGTCTGTGTTACAGGAGCTTCTGGGTTCATAGCTTCATGGCTCGTTAAGCTCTTACTTGCTCGTGGCTACACTGTCCATGCTACTGTTCGATCCCTCGGTTAGTCTCTATCTTTTGTGAGTTTGAGTCCAATCTAATAAAGTAATATGGAGTAGTTTGTTTTTAGTTGAAATGGCATATTTCTTGATCTTGGCTAATAGTGTTATATGCATTAAAAGTTCATTGAAAAGTCAACATTGTTCGCTTTCACTTAGATCTAAAGATAAATAAATAAAGAAGTCTACCCTGCAGATGATCCAAATAAGACAGAACATTTACTTGCTCTTGATGGGGCTAAGGAAAGGCTGTCTTTGTTTGAAGCTAACTTGATGGATGAAGGATCCTTTGATTCTGCAGTTAATGGCTGTTTGTGTATCTTTCACACTGCATCTCCTGTTAAATTTTCAGTTTCTGATCCACAGGTGGCTTTCGTTTTGATGTACTTCCTCGTGTTATAGCTCTATGTCTTGTGTTCTTACTCCATATATATATATATAAATATGCACACATTAGGTGGAATTGCTAGATCCTGCAGTGAAGGGGACACTTAATGTTCTTAAATCAGCTTCAAAAGTTCCGTCTCTCAAGAGAGTGGTTTTGACATCTTCCACGGCTGCAGTTCGTTTTGGTGCAAAACTCCCAGTGTTTGGTGATGTGGTGGATGAAACCTGGTTTTCAGATCCAGTAATATGTGAGCAAAAAAAGGTATAATTGCTCTAAATTTTATGATCTATTAAAAGCGATAGCACATTTTATAACTGATAAAAACATTCTTTTACTTCTTCCAGCTGTGGTATCCCCTTTCAAAGACCCTGGCTGAGGATGCTGCAGTAAAATTTGCAAAAGAGAATGGTTTGGATTTGGTGTCGATACATCCTGGATATGTCATTGGTCCTATGCTACAGCCAACTCTCAACTTCACTTCTGAGGGAATTATAAACTTAATAAAATTTGGTAATGGCTGCTATAACTAACAAAATTTACGTAATTTTTATTCGTAAAAGTTTTTCTCATACTTTGTACATGTGAATTTTTGTATAAAACTCAGGAACAAAACTGTACTCAGATGGGATCTACAGACTTGTTGATGTGAGAGATGTTGCTGACGCGCATATATTAGCATTTGAGAACCCCAAAGCTAAGGGAAGATACCTCATGGTTGGGACTATGATTCCCTCTTCAGAGATCATGGAGATCATAAACAAAGTCTACCCTGCTCTCGGCCAATTTCAAAGGTATAAAGAAAGCACTAGTGTTGAGTCACTAACTTATAACGTATCAAGGGCAAGAGCGGAAGATCTTGGCGTGGAGTTTACTCCGGTGGAAATAACTATCAAGGATACTGTTGAAAGCTTAAAGGAGAATAACTTACTGAACTTCTAGAACACTACATGATGTTTATCAGTTTGTTTATTGACTTGGATCCTTAATGTAGATTGTAGACATGTCTTTAAGAACTTGTTTATCGTTTGGTAAATTGTGTTTTTGTTGAGCTAATGTTACTGCTTCTACTCTATAGAACTTTAAATGATTTTTGCACAAACAAATTTACATAAAGTTCATGACAGTGACATGCCAACTTAATTTATAAAATTTTCGCAAGACCAGCTATTACCTTTACAGTTTACGGAAAATGGGGCATCAGTATATTCCATTAGAAAAACCTTTACTTCAGTAAAGTAAGCATGTTACATTCCCTTCTCATGGGGACCAAAGGATCATGGAAATGCTACTACTGGTTTATTGCAGAGGTTGCAAATAGACCAATTTACTTACGAACAAATCTGTTTAGTTTATGTTTTATCTCTAACGGGTCAAACGGGTAAAAAAATATTATGATACTAACCTCCAGGTGTACATGAGGAAAAAGACACGGGTCAAGGCAGGTGATCAGGAGCAATTTAATGCTATTTTCGGATTATGGGTACCAGCGGGTAAAACTGAAGGGAGAGGATCAGTCAGTTTCTAATATAGTAGCAGTCTTTGTTTTTGAGTAGGCAATCAAGAATAATTTTATTGTAACCTCTTTTGTACTGGAGATCTGCCATCTCGAATTTGTTGGAGGTTATGAGCCCAGAACAGGGTAAGATAATCAATAGACTAACTACGTACCAATAAAGGTTACCGGATATCACTTGGAATCGTGTTATCACTTTCCAAAGTAAACTATTCGACCCTAATGCCTGGGTATCACGAATATCTACTTGGGATAAGACCAAATGTTTGTTATTGAATTAGGCACAATTCAACAACCCTTGCGTATAATAGTGTTTATGTTTTCTGTGTGTTTCCTTCATGCTCATTTGAATTCCTATTTATAGGAAGATACTCATGGCTAGTCAAATGGAAATTATGAGAATTAATCGGCCCATTAATCTCCACATAATTGCCCCCATTATAGCCAAAGATAGTGGTTACATGACCAATTAAACGTGGTCATAAGTACTGGTGTAACTGTCATTTGAATAAGTCAAATCAGTTACATTATCCCCAGTAACCTTAGCAGCAGAGTTATACCACTAGCAGCAGAGTGCTTATCAGCAGTATAACACTAGCAGCAGAGTCAACCTTAGCAGCAGAGTCTCTACTCAGCAGCAGAGTTATACCACTAGCAGCAGAGTGCTTATCAGCAGTATAACACTAGCAGCAGAGTCATACTAGCAAGCAGCAGAGTGCTTATCAACAGTATCAATGCATAACCACTATTGAGTCAGGGGATTCAGTGACCAAATGGGTATACACTCTGTACCTCCAAACCCATTACCAGGTGTGAATTGATCCCTCAAGTGCACTAAATTTTCCAACAGAATTTGGCTTTGCTTTTATCCAAGTTTGAATCATTTGGCTGCTTAATTTTCCTAGTCTTTATCATTGGTTCCATTGCCAGGAAACGATAGCATGGTACAGACCCGGATCAACTCAGAAGGAAGTAATCAACCACCACCAGATCCTGTAGCAGTACAGTTAGCCACTATAGCTAAGATATTGGAGGCCATAGATGCGTTGCAGAAAGATGTGGCAACCCTTAAATCTCAATCGCACAACAAGGAAATATCGGGTAACGGTTCTAGAAAACAAGACGAAGGGGACTCATCCTGGCATCATCAAATGTATCGCCCACATAATAAGATTGCTTTTCCCACCTTTAGTGATGGAGACCCTCGAGGTTGGATCCTTAAGGAGGAGAAGTACTTCCGTTATATGGAAGAAGAAAAAGTAGATGTTGCGTCGATGCACTTGGAAGGTGATCCTTGTTCCATTTTCTGTTGGAACAACTTATAAGGATAATGTTTGTTGTGATGTGGTGCCCATGGATGCTTGTCACTTATTAGTGGGTAGACCTTGGGAGTATGATCGCAACACAAGTCATATTCTGAGAACTAATACTTATAGTTTCCTATTTGGTAGTGTGAAGATAACTTTGATGCCAAGTACTCTGCTAACCCTTCCCAGTTTGAGGACGAGTTGGAGATAGGAAATGATGTTTTTATGCTAACAGGGAATGAAGTGACCGAAGATAGCGAAATTTACGAAGCTATGATTTATTTACTTAAGGAATTTTCTAATGTTTATCCTGATGAGTTGCCTGATGGGGGGTTACCACCTTTGCGTGACATCCAACGTCATATTGATTTGGAGCCTGGTTCACAATTGCCTAATAGGCCACATTACATGATGAGTCCGATAGAGCATAAGGAGTTGCGACGGATGGTTGAGGAATTGGTTTCTAAGGGTCACGTTCGAGAAAGCATGAGCCCTTGTGATGTTCCTGCCCTATTGACTCCAA
The DNA here is from genome assembly GCA_014162995.1 of Artemisia annua. Classification (NCBI taxonomy): domain Eukaryota; kingdom Viridiplantae; phylum Streptophyta; class Magnoliopsida; order Asterales; family Asteraceae; genus Artemisia; species Artemisia annua. The sequence continues at coordinate 49,018 of LBNU01035419.1, forward strand.
AGAACGATGGAACATGGCGTATTTTTGTTGACAGTCTAGCCATCAACAAGATTCCTGTGAGGTACATGTTTCATATTCCTCGGCTTGATGATTTGCTTGATCAGATTAGTTGTGCCACTATTTTTACGAAGTTGGATTTGAAGAGTGGATTTTACCAGTGTTGATACAAAAGTTGGGCGTTCCTTGTTTGGGTTCCTGTTCTCGTACCAATTAGATCTTAATGCTTTGAGACCTGCGCACTAAGAAAACAAACAGACACCGTTAGGCTTATCGAGGGATTGTTTCCCCCGATTATCCTCGGGCGTGAGAGTAAGTAATCGATTTAGGGTTGTGAAGAATTAGGGTTGTAAGTCGTACCTTTGACGAGAGCTATGATGCCCTATATATACACACGGAACCGATAAGGTTTCGTGTTCCTCACTCTTCGGTGTATCCACCGATATCGGATATTTGATATATATCTTCTTATTTAGGAGATATCCTATATCAAATCCATAAATATCCTTGGGTTTGGGCCTCGTGAGCCCAAACAATTATCATAGTAGCCCACACGTAGTGGGCTTAAATGTTAGTGAGGCATGATATTCGGATTCGTGACCCGGATATAGACTATACGTCATCATGTCCCCCCAGTCTAGTGTGCGCAGGGTAAAAACCTGCGGATGCTAGACTAATAACCGTGTCCAAATTATTCTCAACGCGTACGCGGGAAAAATTCGACTTTAAACCGCCAGAATACACGTAACATGTATCTAGTCCAAAAAAAGTTCACTTTAGGTACCTCGGTAAATGGAGAGGCCATCCACGTGTCCTGTACCGTTTCATTTCCCAGCCACACGATCTGAGTTAGTGGGTTACACGTGTCGCGCATCTGTGGTGAGTGGAATACTATATAACTACCTTCCCTCTTTTTACTGTGATTATCACAGTAAAACGTTCTTATCTCCATTTGCAAAGCTTCGAAATCTCTTTTCAAACAACCTTGTATACCTTAGGTAATCAGCGCGTGCGCTTAATTTTAGAAAAAATGGTTATGCAATTACATGACTTTACTGCCGATATGTCCGAGGAGGAACTGACGCAGTTCACCTCGGACTATTTCATCCCATTGGCCCTGCACCCAGAGGTGCCAGGTCCCAATGACACTATCACGGACTTCCCCTTTGGGAAGGTTGGGGTTCATACGCGCTTTTTTGAGTGGGCGAATCAGCGCGTACCCCTGTCCGTATTTTTGAGCGATATTCTTAATTACTACCAGCTCCACATCTCCCAGTTGCACTGTATTGGCGCTGCCAAGATCTCCAACTTCGAGGTTAATTGTCGCTTGTTAGCGATTAACCCCACCGTCCATTTATTCCGCGCGTTTTATCATACGACGTGGTTAAATGGATGGGTCACCTTCTCCAAGCGCGTAGGCCCACTACAGTGTTATACGGAGAAGGTGGATTCATTGCGCCACTGGAGGGAGAAGTTCTTTTGGATCGATGCCGCCGTCTTTCCTTTTGACTTCGAGTTCTATACCCGGGCTACTTTACCGAGGGATGAGCGCCCACTCGATGGATGGTACAATGCTGACCATACGGACATCATTGATGAGAACCGCATCCCCATCAGTTCGTACCCGAAAGAGTTCCTGGTGCACGTGGGCATTAGCCAGAACTACTTCCTGCCTGAGACGGAGGTGCCAACGTTCTTGGACGAGAATGGTCGGGGTGGGTGCTCATCCTTCATTCTTTGTGTCGTATTTAGTGTAAGCGCTCTTCTCTATACATAAGTTATGTAACATGTTTATTTGTTTGTGTTTTCGCAGAAATGGATTTGTTCGGCGTTGTTCGCCTGGAGAAGCCCAGGACTGTGACAGTGGGGGTGCGCCCACTGAGGCAGGGTAAGACGCCCATCCTAGCTACGACTGCTGGGCGCGTCGTGGAGATGGCTACTGAAGAGCATGAGGATTCTCCTTCTACGGCGTTGCAAGCGACGCCGGTGCAGACTGTGACCCCTCCGGTGGAACAGGCACCAGACGCTGCGCAGCCTCCTCCTGACTCCTCAAACATTGTGAGGATCATCGTGGATGATTCTGATGAGGAGGAAGAGTAGAGCCAGCTGTTGACGCGCAAGCGTGGGCCTACTGGTGGTTATGTTGAGGGTCCTTCCAAGAGGACGCGTTCAGAGGCTGAGGAAGGTGCATCTTTAGAGGATGCGCACATGGAGTAAGTGTCCTTTGAATATTCGTAAGCTTCTGTCAACTGTACATTTTCTCTAAGTTGTTTCTTCGTTTTTGCAGTGTTGATGCTGAGAAGTCTATGGGAGAAGACGCGTCCGCGACTGAGGTGGAGAAGGAAGTGGCCTCATCTCCTCCCCCCATGTAAGTAGCGTGGATGTAATATACTTAGGGTTTCTTGCATTCTCCTCTTCTTCATACGCCTTAAGTAATGTTTGTGTCTTTTCTTTCACGCAGTGAGCAGCCGACTAAGGATGCTGACGCACAGGATGGGAGTGCGTCGCCCCGCGTGAGTCCTGTTCTGGATGAGGAGACTGCGCAGAGGGACATAGGGGTGGAGTCCAAGTCTTTGGACTTCTTGATGGAGGAGTTGGCCTCTGTTACTGCGCGCCAGGCCGAGCTGGTGGCGCAAGTGAGGACGGGCTACGCTGGGGAGAGTAGCCGTTCGTCACAGAAGGAGGAGGAAGTCGCCAGTCTGAGGGCGCAGTTGGCGGCGGCCCAAGCTGAGTTGGCGAGCTCCAAGGCTGAACTGGTGAGCTCCAAGGCTGAGTTGGAACGCTCAGACGCGTATGCGCGGAGGCTGGCTGATGGGAGGATTGCTCTCATGGCTCAAGTGGAGAAGGAGCAAGCCTCCTTTGCGCAGTACAAGTCCACATGTCTGTGGGCTCTTAAGTACTTGGAGCGCAACAAGGTCAACTTGTTCTTTCAGCTGGACGAGTTCCGTTGTGCGGTGGAGACTGCGTTGAAGACGCAGGAGGAGAAGCTGCGCAAACTCAGCATAGAGTATGACGAAGAGTTGTACCCTCATCTGGTTTCGTCTGTAGCTGAGCGCAGGTAATTCCATTACTTCTTTATTTCCTGCTTTTATATTTAGACTTGTTCAAACATACTAACACTGTATTACTTGCGTAGGTGGTTGATCAGCCATGGCCTTCGCCTGGCTGCCCTGTGCACGCTGGAGTCTCCAGAGGTCACGACGGCCTTTGGAAAGGTGGTGGAATGCGCCGTGGCGCACGGCAAGACCTTGGCTGCAGATAAGTTGGACGAGGCCAAGCTGTTAACTGTGCCGCTTGCTGAAGTTCCTGGGTATAAGCCAAGCACCCATGATGAGCTTGTCGCTGCCATGGAAGAGCTGAAGGTAGTTGATCTTCCCCAGATCTCGCGGTTGGAGCGCGATCAAGACCATCCGATCAACGTGATCATGGCGGGGCTCACGTTGCCGAGGCATCTGCAGGATGATGCTGATCAGCAGCCAGACTTCTACCTAAAGCCTGACGTTGCGCAATTGAAGGTACCTCTCTTTGCTCAACCGCGTGATTTGCTTAATCCATTCATTATTGAGAAATAGGTATCTTTGCAGAGATCCTTAACTGCCTACGCCTCCAGGGTTGCCAGGAAGAAGGGCGTCAAAGGGAAGGCTATTTTGTGCGGCCTCGGCGCAGCTCATCTTCCTACGTCGGACGGTGTGCCTGTCACCGTGGCCACCGTTTCTCTCAGTGATGCTGAGTTGCTGAGGAGGCTTGGGGATGCTAAGGAAGCAGCTTTTTGTGGGAGCTCCACCCAGCTAAGGCGTACGCATAGTTTTTAGGCGTTGTACTTAGCATTTTTGAACAGATTTGTATGAACATGTCGTGTATATATAAAAAAGCTCTTTTGTACTTAGCATTTTTATAATTCCCAAGTACTTATGCTTATTTTTGAACTCGTTGTTCTTTTGTGAGTACTTTGAGCGCAGTTTGTACATAACTTACGTATCTTTGTATTAAGACATCTAAGTATCCAAAGCGTGCTTAAAAAATCATAATCATGTATGAAGTTTACAAAGTAAAGATCATATTCGTGTATGGAATTTTTAACTTAGGAAAAAAAATCACAGTCGTCTATGAATTTTTGTAAGTGTACTTGTCGTATTGCGAATATTATTCGAAGGAATCAAGAGTCTTGGTTTCCTAAGTTGTTAAACGCGCACAGTGTGCAATATTGCGCATCCATCGTGGGGTGCGCAAGGAGCTTGCGCCAACATCTTGAGCGCAAGGTGTTTAACAAGGAAGCGTGATCCAATGTTGATGGGTTTGCAACCCTCTTACTCAACGAGTTGTTTATTAGGTTAACTCATCCTTTTACCAACGTGGGTATTAGTAGGTGCATGCACGCCATGTAGGCGAAAGGTAATGTAACCAACACATTGAAACATAAATAGTATTTAAATAACAATGTAAAGAAATTATGTCACGGAGTTAGCTAGAAACCGCGAATTTGAATTAATACCGGCAAGTTTTTGTAAAATAGAAACATTACTTATCTAGATAAGGTAGAAAATAATAAAAAAAAATATATACATGGATCTTTATTGGGGCACTTTCTAAAGTGCGTGAGTGTCCATGTTGGGCCATAGCCTGTTCTAAAGATAACATCTCTTAAGATTGCGAACGTTCCATGTGCGTTGTAGCTCATGGCCGTCCTTATCGCGCAG
>LBNU01035419.1:55131-101870 GCA_014162995.1 Artemisia annua
TGGACATGCTTTGTTAAGATCAGTGAAGTCTACGCACATCCGCCAACTGCCATCGCTCTTTTTAACCATGACTGGGTTAGACAGCCAGTCATGATAATAGACTTCTCGCATGATGCCCGCGTCCACCAGCTTATGTACTTCCTCCAAGATTGCTTTCGCACGATCTGGAGCTTGGTCGCGCTTCTTCTGCCTTATTGGTGGGTATCCTTGTTGTCACAATTCTCAATTTCAGGTCACTTTCCCAAGTCTTGACATTTTCCTATTCACAGATTTCAATTCATCATTTCACGTAAACTAGGTTTACAGATATTCATTTGACGAAACCGGGTAGGTTAAGTCACATTATTATTCAATATACATTTCATAGACTAGGGTTAGTCTACAATTCATCACGACATCATTTGCATTCTATCCCACTCGTAGAATATATACAATTTCAAGTTACATATATTTATTTATCTTCAAATAAATATTAACATATGATTATAGTTTTTAATCAATACACCAAACAATTCCACTATGACACTAATATTTTTATATATTAGTAATATTCCCACTAAAATTGTAAAAGTTAATTATTTTATATTTTAAGGTTTTATATTTTTAAACCTTCATTTATATTAACTTATAACAATATTTGTACCAACCAAGCACTACCTATCAAAACACCCAATATTTACAAAATTATATTTTCGGCGATTATTCATATTTTGATACAATACGAGTGGTATAGATTATAAGTGCAAGTGCATACACGAACTCATTTCATAATCTAAATTAGATTGCATACATTTATTTTAGGTTGCGGCTAGGAGTTGCACCTCATCACTTCAGTTCATTCACTACATATTGTACCATCACTTAAGGTGAGTTTTCATAGCCCCGTTTTCAATTAATTATTTCATTTCAAATCCCACGGGGGAGAATACATTGCACCATTTTCCATACGGGCCTAAGTATCAAATTCAGGTACAATGCTTAAGTTACCGCATTTGCCATGTTAAAGTCCCCTATTTAGTACATCATGAACCGTTAATTGTGAGCAAGCGAAGGTGAGTGGATAGATCTATTGAGGGTGACGCCTCCATCCGTGTTGGGGTTACCAACAGTCAAACGGATGCATTTCATTTAATACATTCAGAGTGTTTGGCAAAGCACTCCATTTGGGGCATTTCATTAGTACTGTCTAGCTTCGGGGTCATGAGCTTAAGGTCTATTGTACTATATTTTTCATTGACTTTGTCATACATATTATACTTGAGGTTGTCGTATAACATTCATTTTCATAAACCTATGATTTCTCACCAACATTATTGTTGACCGTTTTAGCAATGTATTTTCAGGTAATTTAGTACTCATGTGACATGCACTTGGACTTTCATGGAGTCGAGGAGTCGACGCGTCTCATTCTTTTACTTCATTGCACTTATGTATCGTTTGATCTTGTCGCATTTATTTTCAATAAATTTGTAAAAACCATTTGGGACCTATGTTTGTAAACTCTTATGTTTTAAATAAAATGATCAAACGTTGTATTTACAAAACGACACTTTAGGTCGTTCAATGTAACCTTGTATGAGATGCCATGATCGTTACACCCGGGAATTCAATTCCGCTGCCATATAACAGGTATTTTCAGGGTGTGACACTTGTCGGATTTGCAACTTATGTTCTGAAATTGACCGGGGTACGCCAGTCATGTGCTTTGGTTCCCATGCGAAGATATCCAGGTTCTTTTGCAGGAGTGCGCACACGGCTGCTTTCCCTTTGTCTGACAGCAAGCCCCCAAGTGATACCTGTTGTTCAGGGTAATCAGGGTGGATTGCCACTTTTAAGTTCGGTATCTTGGCTGCGCCATGCTCTGAAGTGTGTGTTGCCTCACATGTAACCGTGTTACATTCTTCGGGAGGCACAGCATTGTTGTAGAGAGTGACAATGCCGCCTTCTACTGGGAATTTTAGCATTCCATGTGCCGTGGATGGCACTGCGCGCAGGGCTGATATTCCCGATCTTCCAATAATGCCATTGTATGGCGAGGGAGACCTGATCACCATAAAGTTCATCCACGCTTTTGTGGAGTGTTCTTTATTACCGATCCTAACTAGCAGCTGTAGTTGTCCTACTGGCCATATCTTTTCTCCCGTGAAGCCCGTTAATGATGTCGCGGCGGGGACTAGCTGGCTTTGTATCTCGGTTCGTAATCTTTTGAAACAATGTTCGTACATTATTTCTGCGGATGCTCCTCCGTCCACGTACATACGGTGGATATCGTGACCCCCCGCATTTATTTCGATGATAAGTGGTTCCGCCACTGCGTTGTCTGCAGTCAAAGTGGGAAAAGAGATTTCGTTGCTCGAAGAGAACCTTTGGCTGACTCTTTGCTTGACTTTGCGTTGCCATGATTGTATCATGTATATTGTGTCAGCTTTATCTTTAGGTGCTTCCTTTTTATCTGTCGTCTTCTGTCTATCTTTCCCATCTTTGATGTTCTTTACTAAGTGGTCCATCCTGCCCTCTTTCACTAATTTGTCAATTAGTTGGCGCAATTGGACGCACTCATTTGTGGTGTGGCCCTTCTGTCCGTGATATTCGCAATATCCATTCCCGGTACGCTTCCCCTCTGGGGTGCGCATTGGTGGGGGTTTAGGAAAGTTTGCGCCCTCTGTTGCAAATATCTCTCTTGGAGTTTTTGTCAACGGGGTATACTTGTCGTTTACCCTTGTGTTCCCCTCATTGCGATAGTTTTTATTCCGGTTACCGCTCTGGTCATTGGATTGTCTCCTTGACTGTTCTTGCGGTCAGTAATTCGAGTATCCTTTTTTGCTATCCGCGGCGGCGGCTTCTCCTTGGATGAAGGACCTTGTGCGCTTCATTAGTTCATCGAAGGTTTGAGGAACCTTATCATTTAGTTTCCTGATGAGTTCTGGATTATTAATCCCATTCATGAACCCTGGGATTTTTAGTACTTCAGGACATGCCTTGACATGTATGCACTCATCTTTGAAGCGTTCCATGTAAGCGCTCGTTGACTCCCCTTGGCGCTGTTTTACTCTGGCCAATTCCACAGGGTTTTTAGCGCACTCTTTCTCCGAGTGAAGTTTACACGAAATGCTTTTCGCAATTCTTCAAACCCGTCTATGCTTCTCCGTGGAAGCTTGCTAAACCAAGTTCGCGCATTCCCCACTAATGTGGAGTTAAACATATGGCTCCACACAGGTTGTGGCCAATTTTCGATAGTAGCAGCGGATTCGAAAATTTTTAGGTGATCGTCGGGATCACCTGTTCCGTCATATGTTTTAACATTGGCGGGCATGCGCCTTTTCTTGTGATCCGAATAATCACTGATGCGTCGTGTGAATGCGTCCACTTTTTGGCGGCGCCAAGGAAGGGATATATCTTTATCTTCTTCCTCGCGATGTCTTCCTCTGGACTTCCAATGTCCTGTTTCTTTGTCCTCGTTGTCCGAGGAGTCACTTGAGGAAGAATCGTCCCTCTTGCGGCGCTTGCGCCGTTTTTCCTCGGAGTCCGAACTTGAGGGGCTTTCGCTTGGGGGCATTCGTTTCCCCAGTCTATCATGGACTCTTCTGCTTCCAGATCTCGAAGAGCTCTCGCTCGGTGAGCATTGGCGTCCAAGTCTATCTTGGATTCTGCGATTACCGAGTCTGGAGTAGACATTGGCACGCCTCTCATTATCTTCGTATTCCTCCGAGTATTGTGAATCGGATGTTGTACCAAGTCTAGCGCGGACATTGGTACACCTTTCACTGTTTTCGCGCTCTTGGTAGCGTGATGGGGATGTTTCATTAAAGTTAAGCCGGGCTTGTAGGCTCTGGCTTGACCTTCTTCTTGCCTCCTCTTGCATGAGGTTAGTTAAGGTTTCGTAATTTTGAGCTACAAAATTACTTAGCGTTAACTCAGGCATATCCTCCTCCAGCGCAACGATCTCTGCTTCCGTATTAGGTCCCCTATCCCGGTTAGGCGCGCCTGGCGGCACAGTGTTGTCCACGTTAGGTGTCATTTGATGGGGAGTATTGAAGAGGGTGCGCTGAAGTTCTTCAGTGCTCGGGACCACCGTAGTGGTCTGGGTAGTCCCTGCGGGCAGTTCTACCGTTGGCAGAATTAGGGTTGGGCCCGATGCTTGATGACCAGGCACGCTGGTTGTCCCAGAGGCCTGCCTAGAGCCTGAATCTTGGTGGTTCTTCCTTGTGGGATCACCACGTGTTTTTTCCAACTGCGGAGTCCGCTGGCCTGAGTTTTTGTGTTTCGTCATCCTAGTTCTTAGTGTAGGGTCCCACGGATGGCGCCACTTGTTGATACAAAAGTTGGGCGTTCCTTGTTTGGGTTCCTGTTCTCGTACCAATTAGATCTTAATGCTTTGAGACCTGCGCACTAAGAAAACAAACAGACACCGTTAGGCTTATCGAGGGATTGTTTCCCCCGATTATCCTCGGGCGTGAGAGTATGTAATCGATTTAGGGTTGTGAAGAATTAGGGTTGTAAGTCGTACCTTTGACGAGAGCTATGATGCCCTATATATACACACGGAACCGATAAGTTTTCGTGTTCCTCACTCTTCGGTGTATCCACCGATATCGGATATTTGATATATATCTCCTTATTTAGGAGATATCCTATATCAAATCCATAAATATCCTTGGGTTTGGGCCTCGTGAGCCCAAACCATTATCATAGTAGCCCACACGTAGTGGGCTTAAATGTTAGTGAGGCATGATATTCGGATTCGTGACCCGGATATAGACTATACGTCATCAACCAGATTCGTCTTAGACCTGGTGATGAATGGAAAACTGCCTTCAAGACTCGTGAAGGGTTATATGAATGGTTGGTGATGCCTTTTGGTTTATCAAATGCACCTAGTACATTTATGCGTGTGATGAGCCAATTGCTCATGCCTTTTATTAGGAAGTTTTTGGTTGTTTATTCTGATGATATTCTTATTTATAGTGCTTCTTTCAGTGATCATGTCATTCATGTGAGACGGGTTTTGACCTTACTTTGTAGGGATAGTTTCTATGCAGCCACGAAGAAGTGTGTGTTCATGACCCCTAAAGTTCTTTTCTCAGGGTATGCTGTTTTTGGTGAGAGGATACAGGTGGATGTATCTAAAGTGGCAGTTGTTCAAGAGTGGCCAACCCCAACTATCATTACTGAAGTTCGTAGTTTTCATGGGCTTGCTTCTTTTTATAGGCGATTCATACTGCATTTTAGTTCTATTATGGCCCCATTGACAGATTGCATGAAGGGAAAATCATTTGTGTGGATAGAAGAGGCAGATTCCGCTTTTCAGGATATAAAAAAAAAGCTTACTACAACACCAATTCTGGTATTGCCTGACTTTTCATAAGTCTTTGAGCTTCATACGGATGCCTTAAAGGTCGCAATTGGCGGAGTTCTCAGTCAAGGTGGTCGAGCTGTTGCCTATTTTAGTTAGAAATTGACAGAGCCAAAGTCTAGGTACACTACTTATGACCTAGAGTTTTATGCCATTGTCCAAGATATAAAGCATTAGCGCCATTATCTGTTTCATAAGGAATTTGTTTTGTTCACTGATCATGATTCTTTAAGGCATATTCGCACTCAAGATAAGGTATCACATTAGCATGGGCGTTGGTTGGCATTTCTTGAGAAGTTTACTTTTGTGGTCAAACACAAGACTGGTGTTTCGAATCGGGTTGCTGATGCCTTAAGCAAGAGGAGTAATCTCCTTGTATCAATGCGAGTTAATGTGCCAAGGTTGGATGTCATTCGTGAGCAGTTAGCCATTGACCTATATTTTTCTGTTGTTCTGTAGGGTATGCAATCTGGGCAGACTGGTTTTCTTTTCAAAGGGAATCAACTATGTATTCCTGATTCGAGTCTTTGCTTGCAAACTATTAAGGAATTACATGGCAAAGGGCATGTTGGTCATGATCGCACTTTACAATTAGTGCATGCCTCTGATTTCTGGCCCACTATGAGGAAAGAAGTGGATCATTATGTAAAGCGATGTTGTATTTGCCAAGTTTCAAAGGGTACAACTACTAATGCGGGACTCTATATGCCCTATCATCATGGATTGTTTGTTGGGGTTACCTTGCACTCAAAGGGGTAATGATTAAATCTTTGTTTTTATTGATCGTTTCTCTAAGATGGCGCACTTTATTCCCTGCAAGAAAACAACAGATGCAGTTAATGTCGCCCAACTTTTCTTTCGGGATGTATATCGTTTGCATGGTTTGCCTTCCTCTATTGCTTATGATCTGGACACTCGGTTTCTGCATCATTTTTGGCGTAGTTTGTGGAAGATGGTGAATACTTAACACAAATATAGTAGTGTTTATCATCCCCAAACTGATGGGAAATCTGATGTTGTTAACCAATCTCTTGGTAATCTGTTGAGGTGTTTAGTAGGTGATCATGTGAAAGCATGGGATCAAAAGTTATGTCAAGTTGAATTTGCTCATAATCATGCTGTCAATCAAAGCATTGGGTTTTGTCCATTCCAGGTGGTTTATTTTTCTCAACCACGTGGACCTCTTGAGTTAATGTCTCTTCATGTTTCTGGTTCTCTTTCAAATAAAGAGCATGATTTTGTTGAAAGGTTACATGAAGTTCATAAGTTGTTCATGACAACTTGGTTCGAGCCAACTCAAAGTACAAGCAAGATGCTGATCAAAAGCAAAGGCATGTGGATCTTGAAGTGGGTGTTAGGATTATGAAAATCCATGTTAAAGACTCTGTCACCCCGAGTAATGTCTAACATAGGTTAGCTTGTAGGCTTAATCGTAAACGTTTAGTTTTTGTATGATCCATGGAGTTGGGTCGGGTCTTTACCCACATGTTAGCCCACTTCATAGCCCATTTGAGGCATCTAAACCCTTGTATAAATACCCTTTTCCAGCCATGGAAAGGGTTGGTTGTTCATTTTAATATACACACACTATAAGGTGTATTTTCTCTCACTAAAACTTTCTCTCTCTAGTATAATCGACCAACCCCTAGCTTGATCTTTGTGTTATGATATCAAATATTCTACAATTGGTATCAGAGCCCATGGTTTGATTAGCTAGATTGTGTGTGCGTTTTCTTGGTTAGTTTAGATCAAAAGTTTGGTTTTTGAAGGTTTATGGTCTTATTCTTGGCTTTCTTTGATTCTCACGTTTGTGGTGTTAAAGTTAGTGTTTTATACTTGTTATAACCTTCTAGGATCAAGTTGTGCAAAAGAAACCAAGAAAAAACGTTCAAAAGGGTGATTTTTAGGTGTTTTTAGGTGAAAAAGTTCGTATTTTGGTCACTGCGTTTTGTCTATCTGGGAAAGTTCTTGATTGCGTTTTGTGTCACTGCGTTTTGTGTAAGAAAACGACACTGCGTTTTGTCTCAAGACCACTGCGTTTTGTCTCAAGCCTATTGAGATTTGCCTATTGAGATTAGCCTATTGAGATTTGTCTATTGAGATTTGCCTATTGAGATTTTTCTAGGCTTCTTCACTGTGTTTTGTCTAAGCTTCTTCATTGAGATTTGTCTAGGCTTCTTCATTGCGTTTTGTCTAAGCTTCTTCATTGAGATTTGTCTAGGCTTCTTGACTGAGATTTTTCTACTCCATTTCGTGAACTCAATTCAACCTAACCAAAAAACATAATTAAACAACATATCACCTAATCTATCAAACAATCATCACTTTTAACATACAATCACTAATCATTGTACCGATCCAACAGTTATCATAACACATACAATTATCGTTTCACGGTTTCTTCATGGATTTGTAAAATCCCGTGAAGTATAATTTCTTTCTCATTACCACAACAACTATCATTTAATCTATTTAAGATCCTTAATTTCATTTCACACATCATATTATAATGGAATCTTTGTACTCGAATTCACAAGAGAGAGAGAGAGTTGCATCTGTTACTACAAATGCAAGATAATGCAAAGGAAAGTTGCATGAAATATTTTCGACTACTTCATTCACATCTCAAAGTTCTCTTTGAAAGGCCTAGATCCAAGGGGGCATTCGAACAAGCATTTGCATCACTCTTTGGTCAAGATGCTCAGACGTTCACAGGCACAATGTTCCTAAACTTGGACCAACTTGAACAACAACTAGAAAAAGAAGAATTTCATGAAATTGGATCCATCGCTGCCTTTTGGTGATCAACAAACAACTTCAATTGTTCATCGATTCGCAATTCACTTGGGATTATGATAGTCAACTAACAGAAAAGTATTTTGCTGAATACACTGGAATCGAAGTTAAACTGTTTAGAGAAACACTACTCCAACACATGGGTAATGTTAAGATGTCCATTGATGAAAGAGCACAACACAAATGAAAGTATGACATCAAAATGAATGAAAGACGGATGCAATCAAGTGAGATTAAGGTTGATTCGAGTAAAGCACTGGATGCTAGCTTAGTTGTTATAGAATGCAGTGCGACAAAGTCATATATGCATGATACAAGCAGCAGTTTAGGGACTTATATCACACATGTTGTGGATGTAGATATCAGACCAGTAAATGACCAAGTGCCATTTGCTGAGGTACATTGGATTGTTCAACGTAATGTCCTTGCTAATGAACAACAACATACTGATCAATTTGAATGTATTTATGACACATATCTGTTGGAAAAGGTTGATAGCAATACCACTCCTGATTCAACAAATATGAGTCATAGGGGAGGAGAGATTGACCAGGATGTTGAACATGATCAAGTAAAAAGTCCTTTGCTTAAGGCTAAGTTTTTCAAAACGAATGATATGGTTGAAAAAGAAGTTTATAATGAACTTTCAAACAGATTTTTACAAATTGAAAAACATTGTATTTAACTTGAAATTTCAATACAACAAAAGGAAGAAATTCTTCAAACTAACAAACCATGTAAGAATCCGGATTCTCCTGAATTTCGTGAATTTTTTGTGATAAATGATTTGAAAGCTCAGCTACAAGCCAAAAACTCAATGATCAACAATTTGAAAAAACAAATTATAAATATGCATGAGAAAAGTAATGAAGCCAAAGTTAAACATGACATTGATGCAATTGAAACAAGAAACATCGAATTGGAACTTAAAGTGGCTAAATTACTTAAGGAAAATGAGACTATGAAAAAGCATCGCAAAGACCTGTTTGATTCTATCAAAGAAACGAGAACTAAGCCTATAGAACAAACAACTTCTTTGATTGCCAAAAATGATTAATTCAAAGCTCAACTTTGGGAAACGGGTTTTACAATTATAGTATTAAAAAACGAGTTAAGAAAATTAACAGGAAATAGTGTGAACACTAAGTTTGAAAAACCATCAATCTTGGGGAAACTAGTTTTACAACCACTTAGAAACCAATCAATTGTTAGACAACTGACTATGTTTAGATATGAACGACCAAAATTTTCAAAACCATGGTTTGCCTCCCAAGTTGATGAGAAACAAGTTTTGTTAAAACCAGTCACTTCACAGTCTAGACCTAATGAAAAAGAATATACTTTTGCAAAACCTCATCATATGAGTGCTTCTAGCTCTTTTAGGATGAGTTCAGAGTGTGTGTCATTTGTGACACCAAAAGGGACATGTTAGACAAAAAGACATTGTTCAGAATCACAACCTAGAGGATGCTAAGAAAAACACACATGAAAAGAATAGGAATTTGCCTGTTTCTAAGAGTAGTTGCGTATCGAGTAAAGCGATTCCCGTAGCAGATCACTCTATGAATTCTAGATCTTTTTTTTGAATCCAAACACTTTGTTTGCTCAACTTGTCAGAAATGTAATTTTAATGCAAATCATGATAATTATAAAACAAAATTCCTGAAAGAAGTGAATGCTCGTGCTAAGGTTCAATCCCCTAAGACTAGAAACAAAAACAAGCCCGTAGAACCAAAGTGTTATACTCAGAAACCAGGTAGGCAGATTGCTATAGGACAAACGTTTTCTCTCAACAAGTCTTCCATTGTGCATGAGAAACCAAACACTCCTATATCTTGTCTTAGGTGGATACCGACGGGTAGAATTTTTAAGATTGCTAGTCTTAGATGGATACCTACTAGAAAGATGTTCACTGATTGCAAAACCAAGGTTGACAATGAAACCCCAAATGGTTTAGATACTGATATCACTAACCCATATATATGCGAACAAACTCTTAATGTTAGTGCAGGTAGTCTTTACTTAAGTGCAGGTACATCGTTCAATCCTATTAAGGAAAGACTCAGAGTTTGGTTGCCGAAAAGACTGGTATCTCATAAATTAGGGGTTCAAGAAACTCAAATTTGATGAAAGTGAAATATGACGTTTGAACACATCAGTTCAAGCCTCGTTCTTCAGCGAAATATGTCGTTTTAACACCAAAACATTTTGTAAATATTTTTTACTAAAAAGAAAATAGAATAATATAAAACCAACAAAAAACCAAAAAAATCCAAAAAAAATATAAAATACAAAAAATAGTTTCTTAAGGCATGTCTTTTGTGATCGACAACATTTACGGACCTAGAAATGTCATTCAATAATGACATGGGTCTTTAAATGAAGTTCGAACAGAAGTTCAAACGGTTTTAAAACATGCCTTTATGGCTTGCTATTATTTCAGATATGCAACTCGGTTTTCAAAATGAGGAAAGCATGTCGCCAAAAAGACGGATGTTCCTAACAACGGGTAATTAAGTTCTCCCGGGCATGGATTGCTTCATATCCGTGCATCTTCGATTTAATGTACGTTTCAGTGCATTATTTCTCATATAAGAAGAGAAGTCTTCTTTGTATCCCAATAATTTTCCGTCTATGATTCTTTTGAAAATTATTTGCATGATGCATGGTGGTAATGTGTTGTTTGAAAATCAATCAAACTTGGATTTTTCATAAAATTTGTCACTCAATCAATGACTACAGCTCTTTAAATAAAAAAATGGGTCATCAATTGACGGGGAGAGTGATTTCAAATTTTATATCATCAAATGGGTTTTTTTGTCATCTCATAATCTTTAGGAAAGGTTTTGTACTTCTGGTGAGTTCATAGCCCCACCTTTTTTCGTTTAACTGTTTTATAAACTCTTTGAGGGAGATACATGCTAATACTTTTAGTATGATCATAATTGGTTGAAAACTGTATTTTGAACTAAAAGTATTATTGCCTATGTACCACTATTGCCAAAAGCAAGTCCCTTTTATCATGAACCATTACTCACTAGTGTGTGAGCGTAAATGCCGTAAATAGATTTAGTGGGTGGTCTTGGGATGGACACCTACAGGGTAGATAACAACGAACTACCGGGTAGATAACAATGCACTACCATGTCAAACGGATGCATTCCATTTGAGAAACTTTGGGTGGTCTTGGGATGGACACCTACAGGGTAGATAACAATGAACAACCGGGTACATAACAACACACTACCAGACTAGGACAACAAACTGAATACTTAAGGTTTCGGTTTCATGCGCTTAGGGCAATAACAATACTTTTACTATGAAAATTGTATATGTTATAATGTGCATAACAACTGGCACCATAACACTTGAAATATTGTGTTCTACTATTTAACTATAAACATATAAATTTCACTCAACCTTTGTGTTGACATTTTTAGCATGTTTTATTTCAAGTCCTTAAAGTACTAGCTGGCATGTGAAGGCGCACGAATATTTTGAAGACAATACGTCATTATCATTTGATAAAACTTTTAAATATTTATGTTGTACTACTTATGTATTCAAAACTTGTTAGGACCTCTTTGTATACTCTGATATTTAATATTAATCGAATGATAATTTATTTCAAAACGTCTCATTTAGAGTTCGTTTCTATAACTTGTACTATGTGCTATGAAGTAACACCCCAGTGACACTAACTTCTGCTGCGATATTTTTAGGGGTGTTACAATTACCGTGATCTCAACAAAATAACTATAGTCGACAAATACCCGGTTAATACAAATATCGCCTAAAAATGTTATTTATATTTTACGATCTTTGCTAAATTTTGTTAACGACAAAGTGTAAACTTTAATTTTTAGCAAAACATGAATATAGCTTAAGTCTTTTGTAATTAGACTTTATTTCAACTAAACATCACTTTTGCTACATTTACATTTCACATAAAACATAACATTTTCATATTTCTAAAAATAGAAAAGGTTGTATGACATCATGGCATGCATCATGTGTAATCTTAGAAACATTTCCAAAATCTCTAAGTTGACTTTGTAAAAGATCTCATGCAATTTTGGAAAGATTCTTACTCAATATATCTCATGGTTGACTTGAAGGGTCTTGATTAGACTTGGTATTGATATGGAAAGATTTCTTGAGATTTGACTGTCAGACCTGGCGGAACCCTTTGGGTACAAGGGCGGAACCCTTGTTTTGGTTCCGCCGATTCCGCCAGCCTGCTGTCTTGTTTGGCTATAAATAGCAAGCCACACTCAAGAAATTCTTCATCGCTTACAAACATAACTTGCATACACTCTCTCATTTTATTCATCTAACTTAGTAACATTTCATTTGTGTGAGATTCTTTTGTAGCAAAGAAGTTCACAAGTTCATACGAAAGTTACAAGTTTCAACACAATGTTGCAAGACTTGTTAGCTTAGCATTGTGTAAACTCGTGTGGTTTATACTTCATTTGATTGTATATTTTCAGTAGTGATCGGTTAGTATTTTAGTCCTCAAAATACATAGTGTGATGGGAGTGGTTGTATCCTTGTAAAAGAACTCGACATCTAGCTTTGTGTCGGTAATCTTGTGTAAGCGACGTGTAAGGTTTTCTCCGCCGGTGAAAGGAGCTTGTTGACTAGTGAAAGAAACTATCGAGTTGGATACTCAAGGAGTGGAGTAGGGCAAGGAAAAAGAGTCCTTGTAGCCAAACCACTATATACATCCGTGTTGTGGTTTGATCGTTTCTTACTTTACTCTTGCATATTATTTATCGTTTATTAGTTTCAATTGTTGATTGAACATAAAGTTTTCAAAGTTAATCAAGTTAAACGGTAAACTATTCAACCCCCTTCTAGTTTTCCACAATTGGCATCAAGAGCTACGTTATTCAAGCTTTTAAAATATATTGTATTTTAAAACTTGTAACGATCCATGAATTTTGAAAATTACAAAGAAGGGCAATCTACGCAAAGACCACCACTATTTGAAGCAAATGGGTTTATATATTGGAAAAACCGCTTTGAAACTTACGTGAAATCAAAAGATATAGATCTATGGTATATAATCATTGAAGGTGATAACATAGCTACTTTTAAGAATGTTACAAATGGTAAAGATGAGGATAGCTCACTTACTAAACACAATGAAGATCAAAAGAAATTGATTGCAAAAAATAATGAGGCTAAGATGATGCTTTACAATGTTTTACCAAAGAAAGAATATAAATGAGTCTTTATGTGTAAAACCGCTAAAGAAATTTGGCAATCTTTAATAGTCACTCATCAAGGAAACTCACAAGTTAAGGATAACAAAATTGATCTTCTTGTCCAACAATATGAACAATATTCTATTCCCGAAGAAGAAATTATTGATTGTGCATTTGCTAGGTTTAACACTATTATTACTTCACTTAAAGCACTTGATGAATCTTTTTGTAGCAAGAATTTTGTCAGGAAATTCCTTAGAGCACTCCATCCGAAGTGGAGAGCCAAAGTGATGGCAATTGAAGAATCTAAGGATCTTTCAGGCATGTCACTTGACGAGCTAATTGGAAACCTCAAAGTTCATGAAATGGTAATGGAAAAAGATTCGGAAATAGTTAGAGGCAAGAAAGAAAAAGTCAAGTCCATTGCCTTGAAATCTAGAGTTCAATCAAGTGATGATGAAGAATCTAGCTCGGATAGTGATGATGAAGAATATGCCATGGCCGTTAGAGACTTCAAGAAGTACTTTCGAAGACGAGGGAAGTTTGTAAGGCAACCTAGAGATGACAAGAAAGCTTTCCGAAAAGATCGTGATAATAAGAAAGGAAAGGGTAAAAGAAAGTGTTTTAGGTGCGGAGACACAAGTCATCTCATAGGAGAATATCCAAAACCACCCAAAAGTAAATCTCAAAGAGCTTTTGTAAGTGGTGCTTGGAGCGATAGTGAAGATGATGACGAGGAGCCAAAGAATGACGAGATTGCTCTCATGGCTCAAGACTCAAATGAGGTACACTCCGATTCATCTTGTTCTTCTATTGATGATGACACATTGCAAAACGAATATAGCAAACTTTGTGAACTAAGCTTAAAAATCATAAACAAAAACAATTTTTTGAAAACTAAAACGGAATTTTTGGAAAATGAAGTTTATGAATTAAAAGAAAAACTAAGAGATTAGAAAAGAGTAAAAGTATTGACACAATGTATAAATCATGTCAAGAGTTTAAACTTGAAATTGAGAAGCTTAAAATTACTCAAGATGATCTAATAAAACAAACCACAAAGTTTAAAATGTTCAATAAAAGTATTTCTTGTACGGATGAAATAATGAAACTTCAAAAGTCACCATTTGATAAAACGGGACTAGGATTCATGAAATTAGAAACTTCAAAGAGTCAAATGAAACAAGACGAAAAAGCACAAGAAACTAACAAAGCTGCTACAGGTACCCACGGACCATACGGAACCAAAAATTTGGTTCCATCCATTGAACCCAAAGGTTCCGCGGGGTCTACAGCAGAAAAGATAGTTTCTACGTCAGATCATACTAAATTCGTTAAAGTCACAAATAGGCCCAATACTAATGAAACAAAACTAAAACCGGCTATTAAAGTTGGTAGGACTTGGTGGAAATGAATTTAGAACTAAAACTTCTCAACCGAGACCTAAAACTCCTATTCCCAAACGCCCCTTTCCAAAGAGCAACTACAACACACAACCAAACTACCAACATGGTTGGAACCAAAACGTACCTAGACATTATCAAACTCCAAACTACATGTCATGGTACCCTTATCTTCCATTTCCATACATGAACCAAGTCAATGGTATGTTTAACCAAAATGGACCTATGAGATATTGGGGACCAAACGTTTGAGTGTTTTTCATAAAATAGGTATGCTTGAAAGTTAGTTTGGAATCGGATGAATGGATCAAAGATAGCGGTTGCTCAAGGAATATGACGGGAAACAAAAGCCTCTTCTCAACATATCAAGAATATGATGGAGGTAACGTTACTTTTGGTAGCAAGGTTAAAAGCAAAATCATCGGAAAAGGTACAATCTCTCATGACTCTATCTCTATTGATGATGTAGCTCATATTGATAACCTAGGTTTTAATCTCCTTAGTATTAGTCAACTTTGTCGTAAAAAGTATAACGTCCTTTTCAGTGAAAATGGAAGTAAAATACTTAAAGACGGCATAACCGTAGCCAAATGTGTCCTTAAGAACAACGTATATGTCATGAAGATTGATCAAACATCTAGAGACAAACTTTGCCTCACCTCATTAGATGAATCTTCAAATTTATGGCATAGAAGTTTAGGACACGCTAATATGAGACTTATCCAAAACCTCTCCTCCAAAGATCTAGTTAGAAACCTACCTAAGTTGAGATACGACCAACACTTTTGTGATGCTTGCAAAATTGGTAAACAAGTTCATAGTAGCCATAAGGCTAAAAATGTGGTGTCTACATCTAGGTGTCTAGAACTTTTACATATGGATTTGTTTGGTCCATCCGCTATACAAACTTATGGAGGCAACTTCTACACTTTGGTCGTAGTGGATGATCATTCAAGATATACTTGGACAAAATTCCTGAAAAGTAAAAACGAAGCTTTTGACCAATTTGAAATTCTAAGTAAGAAAATTCAAAATCAAGTAGGAACTTGCATTGTGTCTATTAGAACGTACCATGGTCGTGAATTTGACAATGAAATCCAATTTGGAAACTTTTGTGATAAAAATGGTATAACACATAACTTTTCGGCACCACACACTCCTCAATCTAACGGTGTAGTAGAACACAAAAACCGGACTCTTCAAGAGATGAGTAGAACAATGCTTAATGAACAAAATATTCCATAAAAGTTTTGGTGTAATGCCGTTGACACGTCAACCTACATTTTAAATCGTGTCTTGATAAGACCATTTTTAAATAAAACTCCGTATGAACTATATAAAGGTAAAAAGCCTACATTAGGATATTTTAGAGTGTTTGGGAGTAAATGCTTTATACTTAACACCAAGGATTATCTCACCAAATTTGACCCAAAGTCTTATGAAGGTGTATTTCTTGGATACTCACAAAATAGCAAAGCTTATATTGTCTTAAACAAAGAAACCTTAAGAGTCGAGGAATCATTGAACGTAACCTTTAACGAGAGTCCACCTCCCTCTAAGACATCACCTTTGGTAGATGATGACTTAGTTGAAAGTCAAGTGATGGAAATTCAAAAAAACTTAGATGATGACAAGGAAGATGAACTATTAAACAAAGAAATTGTCAATGTCAAAGAGTCTAAAAGTCATCCATTAGATAGTGTCATAGGAAACATTAACGAAAGAACACTAAGATCTAAAGTCCAAAATGAAAGTAACTTATTTTGTTTCGTGTCAACCATTGAACCGAAAAATATAAACAAAGCTATAAAAGATGAGTCATGGGTAATAGCCATGCAAGAAGAATTAAACCAATTTGTTAGAAATGACGTTTGGACAGTAGTTCCTCAACCAAAAAGTCAAACAATAATTGGAACAAAATGGGTCTTTCGTAATAAAATGGATGAAAATGGAATAGTATCTAGAAACAAAGCTAGGCTAGTAGCACAAGGTTATAATCAACAGGAAGGCATTGTCTACGATGAAACTTTTGCTTCGGTTGCTAGGCTCGAGTCAATTAGGATTTTACTTGCATATGCATACGCACACGATTTTAAACTCTTTCAAATGGATGTCAAAAGTGCATTTTTAAACGGTTTCCTAAATGAAGAAGTTTATGTTGCTCAACCTCCGGGCTTCATCGACTTTGAAAAACCTAATCATGTTTACAAACTTAAAAAGGCTTTATACGGACTTAAGCAAGCTCCAAAAGCGTGGTATGATCGACTTAAGACCTTTCTAGTTGACCATAAGTATACCATGGGCTCAGTTGATAATACTCCCTTCACTAAGAAGAAAGGTTCACATATTATCATAGTCCAAATCTATGTTGATGATATCATATTCGGATCAACTGTCAAGAATTATGTGATGATTTCTCAAAAATCATGGATGATGAGTTTGAAATGAGTATGATGAGAGAACTCAACTTTTTCCTAGGACTCTAAATCAAACAATTAGAAGATGGTATATTCTTTAACTGTCAAGAATTATGTGATGATTTCTCAAAAATCATGGATGATGAGTTTGAAATGAGTATGATGGGAGAACTCAACTTTTTCCTAGGACTCCAAATCAAACAATTAGAAGATGGTATATTCTTTAACCAATCTAAATACATAAAAGACATGCTAAAGAAATTTGGTCTTGAAGATTCAAAACCAATCAAAACACCTATGTCCTCAGAAACCAAACTCACCAAGGATGAGGAAAGTGAACCCGTAGATAACACTAAATATAGAGGTATGATTGGAAGTCTACTTTATCTCACGGCTAGTAGACCCGACATTATGTTTAGTGTTTGTCTATGTGCTCGTTTTCAAGAAGATCCTAAAACAATTCATCTTCAAGCCGTTAAAAGGATTTTTAGATACATTAAGGGCACTACACATTTAGGATTATGGTATCCCAAAGGAACGGGAGTAGAAACCATAGTGTATGCCGACTCAAACCATGCTGGTGACTATGTTGATAGAAAAAGCACAAGTGGTATTTGTACTTTTGTTGGACATTGTCTCATCTCATGGTTCTCTAAGAAACAAATGGTTCTCGCTATCTCAACAACTGAAGCCGAATACGTATCGGCCGGAAAAGCATGTCAACAAGCTCTTTGGATGAAGCAAGCTCTTGTCGACTACCGAATTCAACTTAACGACATCTCCATTCTTTGCGACAACAAAGGAGCCATCGACCTTAGTAAGAATCTAGTCCAACATGCTCGTACTAAACATATTGAAATCCGTCATCATTTCCTTCGTGACAATGTTCAAAAAGGAAATCTCTCGATCTAGAAAGTATCCTCCGAATAAAATATTGCCGATATTCTCACAAAACCTCTTAAACGAGAACCATTTAACCTTCTTAGACTTGGACTAGGACTTATGGAACTCACATTGTAGTTTTGAACGTTAGAATAAAACCACAAAAATCAAAACAAATACTTTTAATTTCTTCTTCTGCTAAACTGGCGGAACCCTAGGACATAACGGGCGGAACCCTCATTTTGGTTCCGCCGGATCCGCCAACCTGCAGCAACTTTCTCTTTTTATATATATTAAACCAAACACTCCTTATCCTACACCACCACTCTAAAATAGTTACTATTCACTTCACAACTCATCCACACAAAAAAAATTGGTCTTTCCTTCATCCACTTTGCTCTCTAATCATCATTTTCTATTTTTGCACAAAAACTAAAACTTGGGGTTATGCATCAACTTGAGAAATTCATGTAGAACATTAGTTGTAAAACAAAACTAATCATGTTTCCCATAGTTAGGAATTGCATTCTTAGAGGATATTAGCATGTTTACCAAAACACCCCATGTCAAATTCTTGCAAAAATAACTTCTTACAAATAGGACAAATATTTTTTCGTCTCACATTGTTGATACAAAATAAAAACACTATGTTTAAAACATCACTTGCATAATGTCTCTTGAATGCTAAAGGGAATACATAACTAATATGTATTTTCGGGTACATTCAAATGAAGCTACATTGAATTAGGAGCGTTTGGGTTATCTTTTGTTTTATGACAAAACCTGCATTATAAAACGTTTTAAGCATTAAAATGAGTCAAGATAACCGCACCTGCACATTGTTTGCATATAGGCACACACTAGAACATTCACATTGTAAAAGTCGCTAACTTAGACTAAAATGTGAAATTTTGTGTTTTTAGGAATCATCATGCCTCGCGCAACTCACTATGACTACAAGGACACCGTTCACTACCTACCAAAACACCACAAAACCAAAGGTCTTACTCCCACTCAAGTTAATGTTTTCAAAGCCTTAGAAAAACGCTATGTCTACGAGGGTAGAACCGTTGACCCATCCTTCCTAGAAGGAACAAATCTTCGTAGGGAACTAGCCACCATCAACTTCGATTATCTTAGATATCGATGAGCCCATTTGTCCTAGATTCATTCTAGAGTTCTATGCTTCTATCACCCTTTCCACGAATGATTATGGTCTCATGTCTCTAAACTTCTTGGTTAGTGGTCACCAATACAACATCTCTCTCAATGACTTTGCTCAAATCCTAGGTGTTCCGAATCATGGTACTTGTATCTATACGGACAAACACTCACTCACAACTCTTGACACGGTCATTGACCCCATCCATCCCTATGACACTCCTCTTGTATCCAAGGATGTCCTTCGTGATCACCTCTTTGTTAGGACCTCCGACACTAGGAGAACTCGTTCCGGAAATGAGGTCAACAAGGACCCTTATGGTATGGAACTCAATGAACTCAAGCCTCAATTCAAGAAATGGGAAGAACTCCTTAGAGCCAATGTTACTAGCACCATAAGAAACCGGGATCATATCAATGTTTGCCTTTGCTACATGCTCTACTCTTTGTCAACTAGGCAACCCTTCAACTTGGCCTACTACATGGCTAAAAGGATGGCCGATATTCCCGTGCAAGGCACCACCGCTATGCCATATGGAATGCTTCTAACACGTCTCTTTAGATATTTTGCACCCATTCCTCCGACTCCAAGAGATCTTCTCCTAGACTACTCTCTCATCCCACACACATTTGTCCCACTTAATGATAAGAGAGTATCCAAAGCCCAAGGGAAACGCCCTCATCCTCCTACCTCCTCATCATCATCTTCAATGAATGAAGATGACGGGTTACCCAACTCTAGGCTCCCACCTCTTGAATACCTTTCACAACTTCCGAATATTCCAAATGAGTCCGAGGAGTTCAAGCAAACAAAAGGAATATTTAAGTGCTTTGGGAGGTTCCTTGGAAAGCTCAACAAGAAGATGGATCGCCAATGAGAGCGAGTGTATGCAGTGTTTGGCACTAGGTGTCATTTGAACAATTTTGTTGTTTAACACTATGTTTTATGGATTTATGTATTTGCAGGGATATTTGGTTTTGTTTAGAACTTGTATGAACTAACGAGTATGCAGGTGGACAACATTTGGGATGTTGTCAAATTTTCATCTTTATGAAAAATTTCACTAAGTATAGTGAAATTCGCTAGCTCCCGGTCAAAATCTATCGGTAAGAGTGTTTCTATATTCATTTTTGTCATTTCCTAATCAGATATAGTACTAAATTTATGTTTTGGGAATTTTCGGAAAATTTGGAAATCGTCTCGACCCTCGTTTTACTGTTCTATTAATTATTCAGACCTGGCGGATCTGGCGGAACCAAATATAGGGTTCCGCCAGTGCAATTTCTGGGTAAACCCAGTTTTGGCCCAACGAACATGGCGGAACCAAAAACAGGGTTCCGCCTATGTATGTGTTTGGTTCCGCCAGCACCTGTAGAAATTTTTTCAATTTTAAAAACTTTGACTTCACCACAACACCAAACCATCCTTTTTGGTTAGAAACACATTTCTTATTAGTTGTTAAGTGCATTAGGAGCATTTTTAGTCAATAGAACCAATAGGAAACCATTTTCTGCCAAAAATCAAATATAACCACAACTAACTCAAGGAACCCTTCTACATAAAGCAAGGAACCCTCCAAAAGGTTCCTTGGAATCCGTAGAAAATCTGATCCAAATCATTTGACATGACCACATAGCATTTAGTGCATATCTTGGTCTTCTTACTCCACCATTTTTCATTGGATTGACTTCCAATGATTTGACAACCTTCATAAACCATCCAAATCATTAGCAACCTCAAAATTTGTATGGTAGAACATCAAATCCAAACACTCCTTTCAACCTTCAACTCTATAAATTTGACCATCTTAGAACACTTCCAAATCACACCATCACAATCTCTGATCTTAAGCTTATAAACCACCATTTTGACCATGACAAAGTCAACAAACTCCTCTCCATCATCAAGACCCATTAGGAGAACCGCCCGCATTAGTGTCAAGCCATGTTGCTTCAACACCACTATCAACTTAAGCTCCTCATTTTCGGATGAATCACCACTAATAATCTATTCACCTATCAAGGAAGAAAACTTTCTCAACCTTACACCATCACCAAGGCTCCAACATGTGAACACCACTCTACCACCAACAAAACACCCATTGATCCTAGTCCACCACCGGCTCCAACTCAACCATGTAAATCTCCATCACCACCCAAATCACCAAAGCTTGAACCAATGGAGCTTTTTAGCACTCCACCAACATCACCACATCCTTTCTTGCAAGACTTAGATGATCTTCCACCTAGATCAACCAATCAACCACCAATGCCTTCGTTCGGCTCCATTGAGGGAATGGCAAACCATCCACCAAGGGCATTCTTTGAGCCCAATGAGCCGTTTGAACAAGAACCACCACCACAACAAGATCCATCCCAACAAAAACCATTGTTGTTTCATCCCATCTTTAAGGACATCCATGGCCCTCTCTATGGAGAAGCCAACTTTCAACACCATGATCCACCATCATCTCAAGCATCTCAACCACAATCTCAATCTCAATCCCAACACTTTGAGTCTTTCTTTCCCTCATATGAGGAAATAGAGGCTTCGTTGTGGAACAACCCTACCAACACCCACGAGGAGATCAATGATCGCCTCGACAACCTCTATGCCTTCAAGAGCATGGTGGACACACACCTCCATCAAGCAATGGAGTTTCAAACCACCTTGCTCTCCTCCATTGCCAACCCGACCTCATCTCAACAAACCGACAATGTTCCACCACCACCACCATCAACCAATGACCCCATCTACCCAATCCTACCCATGGGTGCTCACAATGTGAGCGGGCGGAAAAAATAAGAGAAAGCATAAAAATCATGCTTCACCAAGTCCAAGATGAAACCCGCTTTGCTCCTCAACACATTCTTGAGCGTTTAGATGCTCTTTCTCACCCAAACCAATCCTAGAGCGTGCATTTGGAGGCTTTGCCCCATCTAATACTATGTTGGGTGGTTTCCTTTTATAGATGTAGGATTTTATTTTCTTTTCTTTTCCCTTTTTTTGCATTTTTATTTTTAGAAGTAGGACGTTGACTTTTCCATTTCTCGTCTTTGACTTATTTTTTAGAAAAAGTCAAATTTTACTCTAAATGAAATCGGTTCTACTATATTGTGTGCATTGTTGGTTGACCATTTATTTGTTGTGATTGTGATATGGTTGGTTATCTTCTCATAACTTGTTATGGTTGCCTTATTTTTCACTTGTCATTTTCGACAACTAACTCTTCTTTTGTAGGTTCAAAATCCATGTTTCCTTACTTGGCACCCCCAACTAGGGGGATTATTGTCCAAGGGGGAGCATTTGGCTCACACCATTCCACTACACAACTCTTCTTTTTGTTTCGACAAAAAGGGGGAGAAAATATATTTAAACTTAAACTATTTTTCATCATTCTAATAAAACAAGTTTAAAAATAGATTTTTAAAGACTTAACACTATAATTAGTGATTTGCTTAAAAATAAAGTTTATGTTTTGTTCTCAACAAAAAGGGGGAGATTTTTAATACATATATCGCCTAAAAACGTTATTTATATTTTACGATCTTTGCTAAATTTTGTTAACGACAAAGTGTAAACTTTAATTTTTAGCAAAACATGAATATAGCTTAAGTCTTTTGTAATTAGACTTTATTTCAACTAAACATCACTTTTGCTACATTTATATTTCACATAAAACATAACATTTTCATATTTCTAAAAATAGAAAATGTTGTATGACATCATGGCATGCATCATGTGTAATCTTAGAAAGATTTCCAAAATCTCTAAGTTGACTTTGTAAAAGATCTCATGCAATTTTGAAAAGATTCTTACTCAACATATCTCATGGTTGACTTGAAGGATTTTGATTAGACTTGGCATTGATATGGAAAGATTTCTTGAGATTTGATAGTCAGAGCGGAACCCTTTGGGTACAAGGGCGGAACCCTTGTTTTGGTTCCGCGAGCCTGCTGTCTTGTTTGGCTATAAATAGCAAGCCACACTCAAGAAATTCTTCATCACTTACAGTCATAACTTGTATATAATCTCTCATTTCATTCATCTAACTCAGTAACATTTCATTTGTGTGAGATTCTTTTGTAGCAAACAAGTTCACTACGAAAGTTACAAGTTTCAACACAACGTTGCAAGACTTGTTAGCTTAGCATTGTGTAAACTCATGTGGTTTATACTTAATTTGATTGTATATTTTCAGTAGTGATCAGTTAGTAGTTTAGTCCTCAAAATACATAGTGTGACGGGAGTGGTTGTACCCTTGTAAAAGAACTCAACATCTAGCTTTGTGTCGGTAATCTTGTGTAAGCGACGTGTAAGGTTTTCTCCACCGGTGAAAGGAGCTTGTTGACCAGTGAAAGAAACTCTCGAGTTGGATACTCGAGGAGTGGAGTAGGGCAAGGAAAAAGATTCCTTGTAGCTGAACCACTATAAACATCCGTGTTGTGCTTTGATCGTTTTTTACTTTACTCTTGCATATTATTTATCGTTTTATTAGTTTCAATTGTTGATTGTACGTAAAGTTTTCAAAGTTAATCAAGTTAAAAACCGGTAAACTATTCAACCCCCTTCTAGTTTTCCACATACCCGATCCTAAATATTGATGAATTATTGGATGAGTTATATGGCGCGATGGTATTTTTTTCAAATCTTGATTTACATTCGGGTTACCGTCAAATCAGAGTGCACAATATGGACATTCTGAAAACAGCCTTCCGAACCCACTCAGGCACTATGAATTCAAGGTTATACCATTCGGCCTAACTAACGCTCCTTCTACATTCCAGTCTGTCATGAATGACTTATTTCGCCCTTATTTACGTCATTTTTTACTAGTATTTTTTTTCGACATACTAGTATACAGTTCTCTAACATGGAGCAACACCTTTCACATCTCGAACAAACCCTTCAATTACTACAGGGCCACTAGTTCCTCGCCAAAAATAGTACTTTTTACTTTGTTTTTTACTAGTACTTTTTGACGACATAAAGAATTTTTAAACTGAAAAGCATTTGCTTGACACAAAAATAGTCACCGAGTACTCGCTTCCGTACTGCGCGACCTTTTTAATGCTTTGTAATATTAGTACTAAGTTTTTAGTGTAGTTGAGATTGAATCAATTAGTTTTTTAGAGCATTTAACTAATATCAGGTTATTTTTTATGCTAATAAGATCCAAAGTTATGTTGATATATATTTGTAATATTGATAATATTAAGTACTTAAGTTTTAGTTATAATTTTTTAAAGTAATTGAAAACCTTAATTTGTACTTTGTAGACAATGAAAAAACAGGAATATAGGTGGGCCTTTGGGACTGAAATAGGTGGGCTCAAAGTAGAGTATCAATAGCTAATATCATATTTGGGCTAACACATGAACTTTTACCTACATTTACACGGGCAACTTTTTCTTCTTCTTCTTCATCAAAACTGCCGCCCCTTACTGAAACAAAACCAGAAGCAGAGAATCTCATCTTCTTTTTTCCTTTAACAAGGATAATTTAGGTTAGGGTGTGCACTCTGATTTTTCTTGTGTTCTAGAGGGTGTGCACTACTAAATTTTTAGTGTATTTTGTTGCTGCTATGGAAGAAAAACGAATTTTTTTACACTACTAAAAATTTACTCAGGGTATGGCGGTATGCATTTGCATACCCTGTGTCCAAGCTGGATCCGCCCCTGATCCACCACCAGATCTGCGCCACCGCCGCCGTAAGCCACCACCACCTAACCACATGATCTACGATCGCATCTCCAAAACCGTCAACCAAAAGCTTTCAAAACTCTCAAACCCTAACCCTACGTACCTAATCCTGACCTTCCCCGAGACACGTGTCACGACCTTACCAAATGGCCTACGTGTCCCAACTATTAGAAAATGTTTTATCATTTTCGGATCTTGTGGTGTGTTATTGATGCATATATGGGTAGCTAGAAAACTGGAGAGAAATAATGAATGCGAAAGATTCACCTAACGGATCAGATTGGTTTGACGTTTTGGAAAAATGAATGTGAAAGATTAACAATCTGTTGTATTTAGCATAACATATTATTTGCAATATCACATGTACTAATCATCGATAAGAGTCTGATTTAAGGATATGTGTTAAGTGAGATATTCATGGGTCTAATTTGAGGGCCTTATTTGAATCGTCTTTGTGTTAAATCTGACATCTGTGTTCTTAAAAGAAAATGATTATCGTGTATGAGTACTTGTGTTCTTGAGATGGTAAAAGAGGAAGATATAAAAAAGAAAGGGGGAAATGGTCAAAGAGAAACATCTATTAAGAGCTCTCGGTACCCAGCGCCAAGGCTGGCGTTTTCCGGCAAAACGCGACCGGACGGCGCTTGATCCACACCGTGGCTCGCGTTTTCGAGTCATGCGCCGTCGTGACCAGCCGAAATGGTCCTGGAAAACGCAACCGGACGGCGCCACATGCACACCGTGGCTCGCGTTTTCCCGTCAAATAGTCCCGTTTTTTTACCTTTTTTTCTGTTGTGTAACGTTAAAAGATCTTGAAGCCGAGTGTATCCTTGATTGTTTCGAATGAAAAAAGGTATTTGTGGTTAGGTTTAAGATAAGAAGTACAGGGGTGTTGATTTGTGTTTATGACTGCTATTGGTCATGTGGTACTGTGGTAGGCGTGAAATTAGGGTAGAACAAGTGAAAAGCTAGGGTATAATTGCTTTATATATGCTAATTGTTAACTTGGGCCAATATCAGAAATTGTGGGCTATAACCAATGGCATTTGGATGATTAATTTGGGTTGTGTAATCTTTTGATAAATGAGTTCTATCCAAAAAATTTAAGCTGTGAAAGGTAGGGGTGTTCTTCGGTTCGGTTTTCGGGTTATTCGGTTAATTCGGTTCGGTTAATTCGGTTAACAGTTTTTTTTTAGTCAAACCGCGAACCAAACCAAACCAAACCGAATTCAAATTCGGTTTTCGGTTCGGTTTGATTGAATTCTAATTCGGTTTGGTTCGGTTCGGTTTTCGGTTTAATCCGAATTACACACTTTATTTAAAAAAAATGAAAAATATACAAATATATTTAGCCAAAAAAGTTATTTCAAACATAAAAAGTATTTTTTAATATTAGAATAAAATTTTATTATTTATATATATATATATATATATATATATATATATATATATTAAGTATAAATATAAATATAACAGTTTATTGATCTTTTTGTATATATAAATACATAAAAAATATATAAGTTTATATTAATTCGGTTTTCGGTTTTGATTACCAAAACCATAACCAAACCAAGAACCGAATTAAAAGTTCGGTTTGGTTCGGTTTTGGCAAATTCGGTTCGGTTATTTTTGGTTCGGTTCGGTTTTGGTTTTCGGTTTTTCTGCTCACCCCTAGTGAAAGGGGTATACGAATTTGATGGGAAAGTGGACTACGATAAAACGAGATGTTGTAAAGTTAAACTTGCTTTTCAAACAAACCGCTAGGCTTAGCGTCGAAAATGATGAAGATTTGATGACCTCGGTTCACCTTTTGTATAAAGATATACTTTTTTTTAATGTATTTTTTTTATTAATAAAATTTTAATTTTAGTTAAATGTTTTGTTTTATATTTAAATAAATGAAAATAAAATAAAATGTGTGGGGTCCATGGGTGCACGACGGCACCAGAATATGGTGTTATAGGAAGGAGGGGTGTTTTTGGTGTTATGGTGAATTCTGATGTTATGAGAAAATATGTTGATGTGTCAGCACTTTTCCCATAACACGAGCGGGATGACACCATGGGTACCTTATGCTCTAAGTGAGTCTGTGTGCTTGTGTTCTATGTTGGTCAAAGAGGAAGAATTAGCAAGGGCATAATAGTCATTTTACTCTTTTATTGCATCTATATTGATTATTGAACAATAACGGAACAAATATAATTAAGTTTTGCCACGTCAGACTAATCCACTAACGATGCATAGGAAAATTAAAAGTTGAGTGCCTACAAAAGGAAAAGATGACAAGTTTGATGGCTTTTCATACCATTAGCTCAAAGCTTTTCCTTTAAAATATGTTTAAATGTGGATGTAACATATTAAATAGTGTTTGCGAGTAATAGAATCATTGTTAAAAGGATTGAGATCCTTTCATGTTCAACTTGAACATGAGAGGTCATGTTTGAGATTTATGTGAGTGAAGGAAAAAAAAATAATAATAATAACTATTGTGAGACATCTATTTTGTTAGAAAATAATTATTCTTTCACAATAAAATTAACATGACCTCTCATGTTCAAGTTGAACATGATAGGATCTCAATCCTTCTTAAAAAAAATCTTTGGGACCAGAACAGTAAACATGTCCACACCAAGAAAGTACAAACTTTTTACAATCAATTTAATAGAATAAGATATCGTACGTAAGAGTTACATGTTTATTTTTGTATAATAGCCATGATCTTAATTCGATTGATTTTGTTTTAAATGATTTTCCAATCTTGTCTTACATGAATCTTTTCCTTAATGATTCCTGATTACTCCCTTTTCCTAATAAAAAATTATTATGTGTGTGACATGAATGAATAATAACCAAAACCGGTAATTATTGAGTGTTGATTATTATGTATCTTTTTTAATCAACAAGGTGTTGTTTTTCCTTCTTTAGTAACATATATAATTTTTTATTGCCATGCTTAATTAGTTTTTCACGTTTAAATCAAGCTTAAAACTTTTAGTTTGCTTATAAGTATTTCATATTTTGCATCATGAATCAAATAGTTTTTTGTCTTATAAACTCTTTCCAGCTTTCTTAAAGTAAGTTACCTACACTCTACTCCATGAGCGAAAAAGGGAAGGTAGTTTGTGTTACAGGGGCTTCCGGCTTCATTGCTTCATGGCTCGTTAAGCTCTTGCTCCAACGAGGCTACTTTGTTCATGCTACAGTCCGCTCCCTTGGTTAGTTTCTTTTCATTCTAATTTCGACATGCACCATTTTGTGGATAGATGATATCATATGCAAAAGAAATCTGTAATAATAATACTTAGAGTCTAAGTTAACTACTTACGAAAATAAAATCATGTATCTCTTCCATATTCCACATACATTGCGTTTCAAAACAACCTCAATTGCTTTTGGTGTGAAGATATGAATAAGTATAATACGTTCTTCATCACCTAAAATTTTCATGTGAAAGGAGTTAGATGTCAACTTCCAACCTAAATATAAGGTTATTGTCATATTTCTTCTCTTCCTAATATATAAAATCTCGTCTTTTAACCTCTTAAAACACCACGTCCTACAAGCCTACTTGCTTGTTCACACTTTCCAAACCCATCCTTTTCACTCCTTGTCTATTATATTTCATTTAATAGACAAGTGCAGCAGATTGTGGTGTGACGGAAACATGTTTGCATAATTGCATGTCCGGTAAACTAGGCAATATTGAATGTGTTTTTCAGACACGTGTGTGTGATTTTCTAAATGGTCATAACTGGAAATACACAAGAAGGCAAGAGGTTTTTAGACGCGTGTGTGAAATTTCAGACCCGTGTATGTATCTAAGATATATACGATAACAAAAGGTTTTTAAAGATTTTGTATGCTTAACCACAATAGCCTGGCCCAAATGAAGAGATACAAAGATAAATGGCCTGGCCCAAATCAATAAAGAGAAAGGCTTCTAAAACTCATGGTTATCAAAAAATAATAATAATAATAATAATAAAATAAATAAAAAAAAATAGCACGGCCCAGATTCTTAACATAATTATACAAAAGACCAGGTAATATAGCTGTGTCTAATTTGATTTTTATTTTTATTTTTAACGGTGGAATTTTATTAATCTAGCAAGGAGATAGAACAAAACAAAATTACATACTAGAAATAAGAAGTAGTTGGGTTTTTAAGCCAACTGACCCAACTTACATTCCTTGTGATTTACGTAGTAATATAAACAATGAACGAACTAACTGATATAAATATGGGCAAATTCTTTCAAAATGCATCATACTTGCCACAAATGTTACTTCCGTGTACTGAACAAATTTTTTTCCTTATATGGGTACTAAACTTTTATTTTTTTGGTCTTTTTGATGTACTTTGTGACGTTTTTGCCCCTCGAATTATTAAAAATTCATGGGCAAAAATGTCACAAAGTACATCAAAAAAACCAAAAAATGAAAGTTCAGTACCCATATAAGGAAAAAAAATTGTTCAGTACACGAAAGCAACATTTGTGGCATGTATAGTACATTAATAGGTATTTTCCCTTATATTACACAATCGTCTTTTACATTAGCATGGTTTCCTAGTATTTAAACAAAATATAGTAAACATATACTCATTCATTTCAGTACCAAAAAGTATGAAAACCTATAGCAATTATGATATAAAACTTAGAAATGGAAATAATAATTAAAATGAGAAGGATGAGAAGTAATCATGACCACATATTTCAGATGCACCTGCCAAAAAACGTTATGAATTTGTCTGTAAACCTAAGGGTCATTAATCTCTTATTGTGTTTGGCGACGACCATTTTAGAGCATTTTAAAGCATTTAGCATTTTACGTTTGAGATAAAATGATTGTTTGGCAACAAACATTTTTCTGGACATCACTTTTCTGCATGCTCATCTTAGAAGCGATGGAAAACTGAAAGAGCCTTTACAAAACACAATTACTAAACTACCCCCACTGAATCAGTTTCATTTCGGACATAGTTGTTTGCTCACGTTCACCTTTTGTATTCTACGGTAACTAATTAATTTGTAAGTGTGCTTGTGCAGTATTATTAACTTTTATTTTTGTTATTTGTTTTCTTTTCATATTGGGCATAAAGTTTATATAATGTATGTAATGTTAAACTTGTAAAAATAAGTACGATTAAAAACACTAAACATTATTAATATAGAACGCACATTGTTGATAATTTATTACTAACATCTCACAATAAAAAAGTAATATCAAACATGTAAACATATCTTTATTATTTATTTCAAGACTTCTTTATTTTAATATGTGTATCTTTTATATAATAAAGGAATTACATCATTTCGGAGTTTTTTTGAGAAAACAATCTTAGTGGAAAAAAAAATTGGGCCAATAGAAAAGCTCAATTTTGACACATAGGCGAAATCGAGCAATATGATTAGCCAATAAAAAGTCAATTGAATTGATTTTGGTCAAACTTTAATAAATTTGGTGGAGAATTTGATTGAGCAAAAAAACACATAAAAATATAGGTGTCAAATTTATGAAAATAAAAACTTAAAAAAAGATGAGGCAATTAATAAAACATTAGTGGTTGAATTTTAAATATATTATATGGAGTTAAGTGTAAAATTATAAATCTCCATGTTTTTTGATAATTTTAGATAATAAAAAAATAAACCCTTACACTTTATACCCCCTACACTTTATAATATGAACTTTGTTTACAATTACATGAGTATTAGTATTGGTTTGAGACTTCCATCTATTAAACTTACAAAATTTTATAAATGCACGAATTAGTTTTAATATACGTTAAATACTTTTAAATAAATATTAGTTTTAAACTTTCATCTATTAAAATATCTTTTTACAATGTACATTAAATATAAATAAGAACTCATGTCATCCTATTTAAAAGTTTAATCTATACGTACACAGGTTTGAATATTATATACAGTTAAATTATTATTAACGGTAATAAAAATATCAAATGGTAAGTACGAGTTACTATGATATGAAAATAAATATACGCGATTGTACTTATAATGACTCATGTAATTATTATTTAAAGTTTATATACGGATATCCGGAAAAACATTTTTAAAAAACTTTACGAAGTATATTTTAACTTCATCAACACTAATTATGTGCTACTAAACTCGCACATTTTTGTACAACATGATATCAATAAACAACATCAACCTCAACATTAACATCTATGTTAGATAAACAAAGTTAAATCTTTCATCCAATAAAATTTTTACAAAGTATTAATTTATTTGAATACATAATGAAACACTCATGCATACTTATTAGTTGTACTTTTATCACAATTTTCATGGTTAAATTCTTATATGTCCATATAGTAAGCAAAAATTTTAAAATAAATTTGATTTATGTGTAAACCCATGTGATGAAAGAACATTTGACCTAATAACATTATAAGGAGACACTCTCAAGAATCCAATACAAGGTCGATGCCACGGTTATATTTACAATTTCTGCTAACTATTTTTCTTACTTTCGCACATGTTGATGCTCTAACTTTTTTAAAATATACATAAGATTTTCTGTTTTTATACTATATAATAAATTTTTCTGGAAAACCCCGTGCGTGCACAGGTATTATAACTAGTGTCTGGTTACGTCAATTTACACATTACATTTACATCTATAGCTATGTTACCAAACGCGTTTATAACGTAAATTGTTGCTGCTTACAGCTACTGCTAACTGCTACTACTTATTGTTGTTGTTGCCGCTTGTTTCGGCAAACATACCCTAGTGTCAAACAATAGATTCATGACATGCTGATTTTGATACATGTTTAGTCATGTTATCATTTCTCATTTATTTAACAAGAATTTTTTGGTTTGTTATTTAATCGAATAGTATCTCTAGGTATGTATGAACAATAATTCCTTCCGTTACAAATTAAATGTTTATATTTATATTATGATTTCTTAAAAATTAAGTGTATATTTTCATATTTCAATCAGTGAGAAAGCTTTCTAAAGATAAAATGAAATTTTGTTGAACAGTGATGGTTGTACTTCTCTAAATCTATATAAATTTTGAACTTGAACAATTATTTTGTAACAAGGGAAAACATCGTAAAGTTTTTACTTGCACTTCCCAAACTTGCCATACAGCTCCTGAGGCAATATAACTTGTAAAAAAGTTGCATCTTTTAACCCCTATTGCATTATTGTTTTATCTTTGTCCAACTATGTCACTGCAAACATTGTTTGTTACATTTTGGGACCATGGGATGTTACATCTACGCTGTTAAGTTATGTGATCAACCCGACTCTTAGAAGTCACAAACTTACAAGCAATTGCCTTTTTCGCTCTTAGGAGGTCTTGTTGTTTGTTTTAATCATATATTCAAAAATGTTGCAGATGATCCAAAAAAGATAGAATATCTACTTGCTCTCGATGGAGCTAAGGAAAGGTTGTCTTTGTTTGAAGCTAACTTGTTGGAAGAAGGTTCGTTTGAGTCTGCAGTTAATGAATGTGAATGTGTCTTTCATACTGCCTCTCCTGTTCTATTTTCAGTTTCTGACCCACAGGTTAGTTTTCATTATGATGTTCTTTTATTTTCTTACAGAAAATAATGAACACACTTATGATATGATTTGAACCTCAAGCCTTTAGTTGATGAGACGGCTCATTTATTTCTTACTTTGCATGCATTAGGTAGAATTGCTAGATCCTGCGGTAAAGGGGACACTTAATGTTCTTAAGTCTGCTGCAAAAGTTCCATCTCTCAAGAGAGTCGTCTTGACATCTTCCATTGCTTCAGTTTTGTTTCCCGGAAAACCTTTGGAATCTGGTGTTATGGTGGACGAAACTTGGTTTTCAGATCCAGTACATTGTGAGAAAGAAAAGGTATAGACCTATTATCCGTCTTAAAATCAAAAAATGCATGTTTGAATTCCTTATAAAACAGTTCTTTTCTAGAAGTTGCACATAAAGATTCATATTTTTATGTGAAAATCATTCAGCTAGACTAAGAGATATTGTTTGTCCAATTATGAATATTATCACTAATTAAAGGTTTTTATCTTTTCAGGCTTGGTATGTGCTTTCGAAGACCTTAGCTGAGGATGCTGCTGTGAAATTTTCACAAGAGTACGGTTTTGAGTTGGTAGCCATAAATCCTGGCTATGTCATTGGTCCTATCTTACACCCAACTCTCAACCTCACTTGCGAGGGGATTATGAGCTTGATTAAAATCGGTATATTTATTCACATCAGCTAACAGTTATATCGTATGAGTTGACCATCTAATGTTTGTTTTCTTTTCTCATATCTTTATATATAAAAACTATTGTTACAATATGTACTAGACCAAACATTTTGAAAAAAAATTTGAAGGTTAATGGATTATTTAAGTGGCTACTTTTAGTATGTTTCTGTTTTAGCTTTTTGTCTTTTCTCCCAATCAACCTATTTGACCCATTAGCACCAAATAAAGCCCAAATCAACCCATTTTGAGAAACACAGGTTGAAATTATCAATCCTCATTCATATGCATGATTGATTAAAGAATGGACCAGTGTTTTCATGTTCACAGGAATCAAAATTTTCTTTGACTAGGTTCTATCATGTTGAGGTAATTATCATGTTAGTAATACCTAAAATTGTAATATGTAAATGCAGGAAAGGAAGTATACGCAGATGGGATCTACAGACTTGTTGATGTGAGAGATGTTGCTAATGCACACATATTAGCCTTTGAGAACCCAAAAGCTAACGGCAGATACTGCATGGTTGGGACCATGATCCACTCTTCAGAGATAATGAAGATAGTGCACAAACTCTATCCTGGTCTTTATCATTCTGAAAGGTAACATGATACTAGCTTTAATTGTTATTATGAAGGAAATATATAAAGTGATCAGATTGCATTAAAATGATGTTTAATTAGTTGTTAACATATGCAACCGAAAAAGATTATGAAAGTCGTTTGGCTGTACTTTATCTATTGTGTCCCTTCTTTGAAAGTCAACTATCTTGTCTATGATATTCAGATATTTATTTGAAATATTTTAGGTATAAAGAGTGCGAGTGTGTTCAGTCTCAGCCATTACCTTATAGTATATCAAGGGCAAGGGCGGAAAGTTTAGGTGTCGATTTTACTCCATTAGAGGTAAGCATCAAGGATACTATAGAAAGCATGGAGGAGAATAGCTTCTTGAGCTTCTAAAGACACCAAATGATGTTCATTGGTTTGTTTAATGACAATGGCTTAGATATTTATATAATTTACATGTAATGGAGCATTGAAATTGCAATTTAGAAGTAGTATTTTATTTCTGTGTTATGTATGTGTATGTTATTTGTGGTCTAATGTAAACTCTTCATGAAGAGGTTAATTTCGATCATTGGCAAACTATTTTGTTTCATTTATTTGTCTCTTTGTCACATGACACAAGTCGACGAATTATGCTGCCGATTCGTGTCTCACAAAAATATAACATGTGTTGTCCACTCACTATCTATGTTCATCAAAACCGTCAATTATGTCACTTGTCACAATTCTGTGAGCAAGATTAGTAGGAATACAAAGTACGAGGAAATATCATTTCTCGTTTATATATTGAAAGTGAAAGACTATAGCTTAGCCATCTTGATTATTATAATCTAAAGGTTTATAATAAACCAAGAACTCTTGTAACATTATTCAATTCAAGTATATTATTTCATAAAGAACTTTTTCAGTTGTTAAAAGTTCATTTTTGGATGAGTAGAGAAGGTAAGGTTGTTTGTGTTACAGGGGCTTCTGGTTACATAGCCTCAATGCCTCATGGCTCGTTAAGCTCTTGCTTGCTCGTGGCTACTATGTTCATACTAACGTTCGGTCCCTCAGTTAGTCTCTCAATCTTTCTAATTTTGACTGTTTTTCAAAATCGACTTAACTTCATATTCACAACCCTTGTTCACCTCATTGGTTTTTACATTTTCTGGAAATAAACTATTTACAGATAGTAGAGCGCCTTCAATAGTTTTGATTATAGTAGCTAAACATTATGGTTATTATTTTTTCCAATTTAAAAGTAGCTTCAAAACCATTTGGGTCTATTTGGTTATATTTTGTTTTAAACTTATAGTTCTAACATGCAACTACATTGTATGTTACATGATAATTCATAAGTTACCTATTATTCGTATATGTTTCAGATGCTCCCAAAAAGACAGAATACCTACTTGCTCTTGATGGAGCTAAGGAAAGATTGTCTTTATTCGAAGCTAACTTGATGGTAGACGGGTCCTTTGAATCTGCAGTTAATGGTTGTGAATGCATCTTTCATACGGCATCTCCTGTTTTGCTTTCAGTCACTGACCCACAGGCTAGCTTCCACTTTTGATGTTTCTCATTGTGTTATAATGATATTCAGCACATACTTTCGCTAAATTGAGTTTCTTATGATTCTGCATTAGGCACAATTGTTAGATCCTTTGGTGAAGGGGACACTTAATGTTCTTAAATCAGCTGCAGAAGTTCCTTCTCTCAAGAGAGTGGTCTTGACATCTTCCATTGCTGCGGTTATGTTTAACGAGAAGCCTTTAGTGTCTGGTGTTATTGTGGATGAAACTTGGTTTTCAGATCCAGTAATTTGTGAGCAAAGAAAGGTCTATATGTATAGTCGTTTATGTGAATCTCAATAACTCGTTTCTTCAACCGTGCAGTGATTTAACAAACATTGTCTATACCATATTATAGTAAATTTTAGACTTTCTTGTAGACCTCTCATATTAAGAGTTTTAATGGATGTCATCCAATACTATTTTGATCATTTCTGTTTAATCAAAGCCGTTTAAATCTATTGATCATGCTCCGGTTATATATGGAAAGTCATAGAGATAATTGTCGGTCTAAGTGACTATATAATGAAAGTGATGACATAAATTTTAAGTTAGTACAAGGCTGTTGGAAACAGATAATATGATTCAGTTTTATTTAAAAATAAATAAATAAATAAATAAAAAGTATATCTGGAAATCGATCAGAGGGGATAGTTATCTGTTGCATAAATAGGGACACACTGCTAGTAACTAATCTAAGACTTCATATTTTTTAGATGTGGTAATCCCCTTGCAAAGACCTTGGCTGAGAACGCCGCTGTGAAATTTGCAAAAGATAACGGTTTAGATTTGGTGTCAATACATCCTGGCTATGTTATTGGTCCTTTCTTTCAGCCAAGTATCAACGTTACTTCGGAAGGCATTTTAAGCTTGATAACAACTGGTAATGGTTGTCGACGACTAGTACTAACATTCATAAGTTAAATAATCGCTATTTGAAAGCTTGTGTATAGTTGGTTTGATGTGTGCATTACGGCAATGGATGTATATGCAGGAAAGGATGTATTTCCAGATGGAATATGCAGACTGGTTGATGTAAAAGATGTTGCTAATGCACATATATTAGCATTTGAAAACCCCAAAGCTAAAGGAAGATAATGCATGGTTGGGACTATGACTTGCTCTTGGGAGATCATGAAGATCATACACAAACACTACCCTGCTCTCACCGGCAGCCATTCTCAAAGGTGAGCAGCATATATTCCCAAGAATCGACACCTGAAAACGATTAGTCCATTATTAATACACTATGGTTATATTCTTGTTTCCTTTGGAATTTCGATAGGTGTAAAGGTAGCAAGTGTGTCAAGTCGCTGCCTTACAATGTGTCACGGGAACGGGTGAAAGGTTTGGGCATTGACTTTACTCCACTCGAAGCGAGCATCATGAACACCGTTGAAAGCTTGAAGGAAAACAACTTCTTGACCTTCTAAAACACCATATGATTAATGGCTAGGACTAGGATTGTTGATTTGTAATGTTGACATGAAAACTGCAACAGCTTATTGTGATTTGTATTATGGACGCCATTTACGTTCGATCCTTTATATGTAATGAAGGCTAAGAGAAGGCATTGGTAAGCATGTGTACAATGATCCTTACAATTTGATGGAACTTGGTGAAACTTTTGCTATTTCAATATATTGTATATGAAATACAATGATCCTTACAGAAACAAATTATAAATAGACAACAAAAAACCGGAACCGAGACGATGAGCCGTCCAGGTATCACAAAAATGCTCAAGTAGGCTAATCAGTATAAAACTAATCCAAAAGAAAAAAGTGATCTCAGGGCAGCAAATGCTCATATACATAAAGCTGTCATTATATTATGACCACTTAGCCCATCCATAGCTTGAGAACTTTATCTCTACCACCTGATGCTACTTTCTCGCCATCCGGACTCCAATCGACAGCAAAAACCTTGACATTATGAGAAAAATAATTATACACTTGTTCAAATTGGTGGATGATATTTGTCTCCCACATGTGGCTTTTGTTTCTGATAATAATTATCTACTAGAATTAAAGAAAGAAAAAAAAAAATCCATAACATACCTCATCTGCATGACCGGGAAGGTCTTGCTTAAGCTTCTGCGTCCGTACATCCCAAACCTAAAAAAACATGACATGTATCAATCACTTTTCTAAGAAAAGTTGGATTATTACTGCAATATGTTTTGTCATCACATTTTATATATTTCAATAACGAAATGACCTCAGAAAAATTTGCATGAATGGCTGAACTCATTTATAAAATAACTAATCAGTGTTTACTCGATACACAACCCGCCCATTTTGCCACTTATAAGTTCTAACTACAATCATCATCTAGGCCTTTACAAGTAATCTTAATTTCTTTTAAATAGTATACATCATAAACTCTTATGCTTCATTCATGTCAAACTTAACAAATGCAGATACTATAGTCTAAAAGAATCACAACAAAAGGAACCCTCCTTTTTACCTTCAGTGTAGAATCCTTGCTACCACTCAAGAGAAGTCTACTGTCGGCAGACCAGCTGCATAAAACCATACAAGCTTATGAGAAGCTAAGCAATTATAATTAACATTGATTCCAAATATGAGGGAAAGGAATTCCAACCTAATCTGATAAACGGGTCCCACATGACCCCGAAAGGCACAAACAAACTTCCCAGTGATTCCATTCCATAACTTGACAGATTTGTCAAAGGAAGCACTCGCGATCCATTGCCCATCAGGGGAAAAGTAAACATGGTTTACCAGCTGCGTAAAGCAGAAAGATTCAGGCCCAACTCAAAAGTGCCTTGCTTAATTGCTTATAGCAACAAAATCGAATATAGTACCTGTTGATGACCTGTCATTCGAGTTTTTGGGTGTTTGCTGACAGAAGGTTCCCAGAGAAACATGGTGAAATCATCACTACCCGATACCAACCTCTCAGGAGCATTACCTTTCATCTTATTGTATCTTTCTAAAGCTGCCTGTTGATATAGCAATGACAGCTAAGAATTTGTATGTAGAAAAAGATATAACACTAAACTGAAAATTATTATACTTGTTTGGATAGGACGACATATTTGTTTAATATACGATGCCTTGTTGCCTTTATATAAAAATTATCTGCTGGATAAATTGGAACTTCACCAAAATATAAAGTTGCCTAGTTACCTCCTTCATCTCTTCTGGAGATGAATAAT
The DNA here is from genome assembly GCA_014162995.1 of Artemisia annua. Classification (NCBI taxonomy): domain Eukaryota; kingdom Viridiplantae; phylum Streptophyta; class Magnoliopsida; order Asterales; family Asteraceae; genus Artemisia; species Artemisia annua. The sequence continues at coordinate 93,592 of LBNU01035419.1, forward strand.
GTTTGCGCGTATGATCAAAAGCTCCCGTTCTAAGAACATACTCGGTGCTTAAGGCTAGTGAGTTCACCCAATGCCCATGACCCTGTATTTTAACTAGAAACATTAGAAAGAACTTTTGACGTAAAGCCGAAAGCTCAACTATTGTATGCTTGTAGCAAGTTACCAATCATTATAACAGATAACTAGTTAAAAAGATGAAACTGAAATGCACAGGAAAATATCAAAGGAGAATAACTAACGAAAGAGATAGAACTATACCTTTAACTCACGAATCAACTTCCCCTGAGTTGTTTCCCATACTTTGATCGTACAGTCTTGAGATCTGTAACATGCAGAAAAATTGCACTTAGATATTATTCTCCATTGTGACTTTAAATTAATGGTATTGATATCCATCGTCGAAACAAACACACAGAAGCAACAAATAAGGTAGGTGCGCCTAAGAACTGGAAGTAAGCAAACCATATAATTGTAGTTTGGAACAAAATTTACCCTGTATATATGAACCCATCTCCACCCCACTTTACGCAAGTTACTGCAAGGGTGTGACCACTAAGAACGATAACAGTTTTCCTCATTGTGGCATCCCAGATTCTTGCATCGCCATCTTTGCTAGAAGTGACAAAGCGACGACATGGAGATTGGAGATGTACTGGTTCCCAGGATATACCTGTAATCCACTTCTTGTGGCCCTGAAATGTTAGGAAATATACAAATTAGCCCCAACTTATTTCATATGCACAAAAAGAGAGATGTTGACTAAGTAGCGCAACCTCATACAAATATAAGAAAGAAATACAAACATAATGAAAACAGAAAAAATTATAATTTTCACCCAGAATAAGTAAACTGCTTAATTAGTCTTATATGAGATATGATGTAATTAAGGATCTCTGTTGAATATAACAGAAATTTTCATTAGGACATCCTAAGAGGAAAAGAAGAAGGTTAATGTGGAATTGAATAAGTAATCTAGCATTACAACACAAAACTGATAGCCAGCAAGTTATGTAATCCATAATAGTGACAGTAAGAAAGTTTGAGTATGATAATAGCAGATGCCTCAGATAACGATATCAAGCTACATTCGGCCATATCATGGTATTATGACATGTTTCACATGCATCTGATATTCTGATTCCATAGGCAAAACAAAATTTATTGCTTTTATATTAATAGGGATGACTCAGGAATTGGACTTGACTCGTACCTTGACTCGCTAATTTATTGCTTTTATTTTAATAATTGGGAAAGATATTATGTGGATTACATCTTTTAATTACACGACTCTTACAACCTGAGTCGCGAGTCGATAATTTAGGTTACTGAGTCACAAGTAGACAACCATGAATGGGGGAATTTCCAATTGGCATTTAATTCAAACTAATGCCTTATTATTTACTCCTTCTCAATGCCGCTCTTAGAAGCTAGTTGAAACACAAAGCATATATACATGATGAACACAGCTGCAAACACCCTCATAAACATCCTCTCACCTAGCAAAATTCCTGGCCAGCACCTTTAGATCGAAGATAAAAAAACAGCACGAGACACAAATTACCTCACGAAATACACAGATGCACTTCTCAACTAGTATCAACTAAAAATTGAATTAGTAAATCTAGAAGAGATGAATATTCATAACATGAAAATGAATGAAATCTTTTATGGTCTGAATCTCCTGCGGAGCGGGATTCTTGAATCAGTGAAATGATGAGCCCATAATTCTGACGTTATTGAGTTACGAGTTGGCTCAACTGGATCGAATCAGCCAGTAACTCATGACCCAAGGTACTAGTCAGCTCATTCTTGGTACCAAGTCACCCAGTTTAGTGAGTAGTTTGACTAGATTCTTTCAGGTTTAAACACATGGTCAGATCTAGGGATGAGTTGAAAAATAAAAGTTTCAATTCACGAGCCACGACTATACTTGCAGTCATATTAATTAAAAGTAGATGACTTTATTTGCATTACGCATCATATTATGTACATATACATAATACTTTGTGTAACAATATAAAATACAACTTACATGCAAGAAAAAGATTGCCTGATGGCTAAAAAAGATCTTACAGTAAGCGCATTGCCAGACGGTTTTCCTGTCCGTGGATCCCAAATTTGAAGTTCTCCAGACTTGCTTCCACTGACGAGATATTTCCCATCCGGTGACCATGCAATACAGAGAACCCAATTCTTGTGCCCTGAATAGATGTAAACTTTTAGACTAAGACACAACTTTAACTTATGTTTATGCTTACGCTAAGAAAAACAGACATGCTCTGCTGGTCTCTAACCTGTACAAGTAAACATTGGTGTTTGGGTGTTTAAGTCCCAAAGACGGACAGTAGTGTCGCCTGAACCACTTGCCAATTGTTGTCCATCAGGACTAAAAGCAACTGAAAGTACAGCCTCAGTGTGACCTGCATTGACATAAATACACCAGTAAAAATCAATATTTATAAACAAGTAGCTAAAACTATAGAAATCAGCAAAATGAGAGATATGTACCAGCAATTGTAGAAGAACAACGATTAACAGGACGAATACGGAAGACTGCCTGTGGTTGATACACTATTGTGACTACCTTCTCAACAGAAACTGAAAGATTCAAAACAACGTTTAACGTCAAGAAATAACAACAAATAACATTGATAAAGAAAATCAAGCTTAAACGTTTTTGGTTACCTTTATTCTTCTGTAAATATTCTCCAAGTTGTATGACAAGCTCTTGGTCAGATATATAAAAGGCATATGGCAGCTTTTCCTCCTAAGAGAACCAAACATTTAAAAAGTTAGCATCTACCATTTCAACAGTTATGAAAACAAAATCTATAGAAGTAGACAATAATTTTCGTTAATCTCTGAGTTATCTTAGGAGTGCTGAAAAAATGGATTATCATTTAAGTGGCTCTTTTTTCCGTCTTCCAAAAAGTGATTTCCCCATATTTGCGTAGCAAGTCTTCTCATTTCCAATGAATCGGCACTATGGATTACTGATTACACATAATCATTATCAAGTGTTGTAAACTGAAAAAACTTGCTAACTGCTTACAGCAAATGCAGAAATCCCCTGTTCAGAAAACAGGAAAAAGAGCCACCTTCCTGATAACCCATTTCATTTCATTCCTTTTAAAAGAACTCTTAATTTTCATCTTCAACAGCCACAAGACTTTATCGATTTTCACCTAATTATGAAGTACTTTCCCACATTTGAATAAACAAACACATTCCCAACAACCCCAAAACGCAATAAAGTCATAATATTTCCCTCATAAAGTGCACCAACTTCCATTCTCTATATACGCAACAAAACAAACTGATCAAAGGACCCTTAATTCTACTTCACTGCATAACAAACTAATCCACATAAACCCTAACACCACATATCCCTAGCTGACGGGTGTTTGTCTTAGCTTATTTGATGGGCTTATGAGCTTATCAAAAATTTGACAAGCTTATAAGCTCGTTTCAGTGGCTTATGAGCTAATCAACTTGAACTTATAGCTTCTATAAGTTCATAACCTCATAAACCATAAAAATTGAGCTTATAAGCTTAACAAAATTTCAATAAGCTCATAATACGCCCATCAAATAAGCTTAAACAAACACTACCCCCTTAACATAACCAACCAATTCAAGATATAAACACATAAATATATAAACTAACAAGCTCTAAATCTTTATAAAAACCCCAATTCTAAAAAGCAACCTGCTTTCTCACAAAACCAAACCAATTCACTAAAAAAAAGTAAGAAAAAAAAAAAAAAAAAGAAGTTTAACTAAAAGGGTTGATTGATTACATTATCAAGCAACTTATTGACCATCTGTTGAAGCTCTTTAGGACCAACAACTTGTGGAAGATACATAGAAGCACCAAGTGGGTTTCCTTCTGGATCTGATAATTGACACATCACACTGTTGTTATTTTCTCCTTCCATTGAATCTATTTCCATTTCTTTTGCTGTTTTTAGGGTTTAAGGAGACTTGTTGAGAAGATGAAGAAGAAAAAAAGGGTTTGTTGGTTTTTTTTTTTAGGGTTTTAGGAAAGAGGGTTAAGGTTAACTGACGGTTGTTAACTTTTGTCTTTTTGAGATAGAGTTAATTGCAAACAACGTCCCTGAACTTTGGCCAGATTGCATGTTTCGTCCCAACTATTTCGAAAGTGCAGAAACCGTCCCTGTGAGAAACCTTTAAGCAAATTTTGGTCCCTGGTTTTAACCGGCGTTAAGTGGATTTCGTTAGAATTTACACGTTAGCCCCTTTGGCTCGCGACAGTTGCAGCGTTTGTCCTTTAACTAACGGCCGTTCATAATTTTATATTTTCGATTTCTTTAAAGTTTTTTTATTTTTATACATATGTTTTTTAAAAAAATTACACGTTTCATATACGTTTTTCTACTCTTTTATATACGTATTTATATATGTTTTAATATACGTTTTTAAATAGTTTTTATATACTTTTATATACCTTTTTATATACGTTATTAAAAAAACGTTCTTATATACTTATTTATACATTTTTATATATGCTTTTGTATACGTTTTTATTTGTTATATACGTTATTACAAAAACGTTCTTATATACGTTTTTATATATTTTTTATATACTTTATTATAAAAACGTTCTTATCATACATGTTAATACAAATAATGTCAAAAACGTTATTCGCATTATTCGATCTTCTTGTGTTTTGATAATCACAAAATATAAAGACATGTTACGTAAAGTTACAGTTAATAAGTTTTTAACCGAGGAAACTCGTTACTTCCACGAAGCTTCTACAACGTCACTTCAGGTATGAACAAACTTTATACCGTCATTAGTTTGGTGATCAAAGAAGTTTTATTTTCTTTAAACTTACATTTTTAAGTTTGATAAAACATTTTCACAAAAGTATTTTTGTGTTTTTAAAGAAATGTTTTATTAAGAAAATATATTTGAATTCAAATGTGTAACAGCTACTTTTCCCCCCAAATCAGCTAAAACTACACCAGATAAGTTTTCACCACGTCAGGACAAAAAGGGAGCGTTTTTGTCTGGACGGTCCCTTAAAGGGTCGGCGGTCCCTTAGTGATAAAGGACCGTCGCCTATTTACGGGACCGCCATACCAGTCCTGTCGTTTATAAATACTGAACTGTTACACTTCAGAAAATAAGGATTTTCACACACAAAACTTTCTGTTTTTATTTTCCCCTTGAGTCTTTGATCACTATAACATGTCGGTATATGTTTATAAGTGATTTCCTCTTCCGTCAAGTGCAAGAGAAGAACTCTCGACATCAATAAAGTCTCGAGATGTTGTAGGTGTCCACACACAAACGTAACAAGTGTTACGGTGATAGGTTCTGTAAATATTGTCATTGTGATCCGACTTGTGTGTGAGTCGAGGAGGGGATATTTGTGTGAACTTGGATGGTGATGTATATCCAAGAAGTGTTATAACTAGATTAGTTCATGTATTGGTGTGAGGAGAATGATGTCATAGTGTGTAGGATAGAATCTTGTCGAAATATTATGTAAAGACTTGGATCGGGTGAAGATCCAAGTGAGTCATGTGTGTAGTCTTGGTTCGGGTGAAGAACCAAGTATGTCTAGTGTGTGAAGGCTTGGTTCGGGTGAAAAACCAAGTGTGTCTAAGTGTGAAGGCTTGGTTCGGGTGAAGAACCAAGTGTGTCGATTATGTGAAGACTTGGATCGGGTGATGATTCAAGATGGACAAGAGTGCTTGTTCGTGTGGCTACGTGGGCCTTGGTGTAGATTGGTTCTAGCTACAATTAGAACTCGACATTATGCTTAGTGTCGTTAAGCCTTGTGTAAGCATGTGTACGGATTGCTCCGCCTGATGGAGTGTGTTGATATAGTGATTGATAACTCTCGAGTGTGGTACTCGGGGAGTGGAGTAGGACGAAGAGTGAGCTTCGTGCCGAACCACTATAAATCGCCGCGTCTCTTTGGTTGTGTTCTTTCCTTACTCTTTACATTACTTGTTTATTTATGCATGTTACTAGTTAAGTTGATATCACATAACAAGTAGAATTCAATAAGTTTGCAAAAGAATACAAACCGGACCTAAAAACGGCGAAACGTTTTAACAACTAAAAAGAAACCATGAAACTATTCAAACCCCCCTTCTAGTTTCTACAATTGATATCAGAGCCAGGTTATCAAGATCTTTAGAGTATACTGTACTTTAAAACTTGAATCGATCTATGGAGTCTGAAAGATACTTAGAAGGGATCTACTTGAATTGGTCACCATTTTTCGAAAATGAAAACTTTGTCATTTGGAAAAATGAATTTGAAAGTTATGTGAAATCAATTAGTCATAATCTTTGCACTACTAGAAAAAGGTCTATCCTTGACTCGCAATGCGTGTCAAGAAGAGTCCTTATGACGCGATAAGGTAGCCCGGGTATAAAAGGCAAAGTTAGAACGAAAGACGGCGGCATCGATCCAGAAGAACTTCTCCCTCCAGTTGCGCAAGGAATCCACCTTCTCCGTATAACACTGTAGTTTACCTACACGCTTGGAGAAGGTGACCCATCCATTCAACCACGTCGTATGATAGAACTCGCAGAATAAATGGACGGTGGGGTTAACCGCTAACAAGCGACAGTTAACCTCGAAGTTAGAAATCTTCGTAGCGCCAATACAGTGCAACTGCGAGATGTGGAGTTCGTAGTAATTGAGTATATCACTCAAAAATACGGATAGAGGTACGCGCTGATTCGCCCATTCGAAAAAGCGCGTATAAACCCCAACCTTCCAAAAGGGGAAGTCCGCGATGGTGTCATTAGGACCTGGCACCTCTGGGTGCAAGGCCAAAGGAATGAAGTAGTCCGAGGTAAACTGCGTCAGTTCTTCCTCGGACATATCGACGGTGAAGTCATGTAACTGAAGTACCATATTTCTAAATAATAAGCGTACGCGCTGATTACCTAATGCGTAGAAGAACGTTTGAAAGGAAGTTTTGAAGTTTTTGCAAATGGAGATAAAGACGCTTTTTACTGTGAAAAACACAGTAAAAGGAAGAGGTGGTTATATAGTATTCTACTCACCATAGATGAGCGACACGTGTAACCCACTAACTCAAATCATGTAGCTAGGAAATGAAACGGTACAGGACACGTGGATAGCCTCTCCATTTCCCGAGGTGCTTATAATACACTTTTTTGGACTAGGTACATCTTGCGTGTATTTTTGGCGGTTTTATTTTGCACTTTTCCCGCGTACGCGTCGGGAATAAGTTGGATACGGTTATTAGTCTAGCATCCGCAGGTTTTACCCTACGCACACTAGACTGGGGGACATGATCACGTATAGTCTATATTCGGGTCACGAACCCGAATATCATGACTCACTAACATTAAGCCCACCACGAGTGGGCTACAATAATAATAATTGGACTACCAATTAGACGGTTTGGGCTCACGGGGCCCAAATCCAAAACTATTTATGGATTAAGATATAGGATATCTCCTAAATAAGGAGATATATATCGAATATCCGATATCGGTGGATACACCGAAGAGTGAGGAGCACGAAACCTTATCGGTTACGTGTGTATATATAGGGCATCATAGCTCTCGTCTAAGGTATGACTTACAACCCCAAAACTCTTCACAACCCTAAATCAATTATTTACTCTCACGCCGGAGGATAATCGGGGCACTACTAGAAAAAGGTCTATCCTTGACTCGCAATGCGTGTCAAGAAGAGTCCTTATGACGCGCAAATGCGAGTCAAGGATGGACCCGTCATAAAGCTTCATGACTCGCATTTGTGCGTCATCCCTCTATGACGCGCACTTATGACCCACGTTTTATGACTCTCCTTTTTGCGATTCATAACCTAATTTTTTTTTTAAATTAATTTTTTCCAGTTCCTAATTTTCTATTAAACGACAATTAAAAACCGGATAATACAAAATTAAAAGAACATAATTCATTTAAAAAACAATAGTCTACAGAAACATTAAACCAACCAAGGTCATACTCAAAGAACGCAATTCACTTCAAAATCAGCAAATCAAAATAAATTGTTTTTGCATAACCTAACATGCTAAACAAGCACAAGCCTCTTATATGCCTGTGAAGGCCTTCTTTCCACCACCAGAAGATCCAGCTGGAATCACCTTCAACACATTGAACCTCACGGTCTTGGACAAAGGTCTGAACAAATAAATACCAAGTCAACATGAAATTAGATACACAAAATGAGTAGAAAGAAGATTAAAATAACCAAGCAGGATATACATAACTGGTCTGCTGCTGCTGCT
>LBNU01035422.1:0-20968 GCA_014162995.1 Artemisia annua
CCCCAAATAATGGGAAGATTCAAGGGCACCTTGGCATCCTCCTATGATTTGAAAGACTTCTTATTCAAGAAGTTCATGTAAAAGATTAGTCATTTTACATCCATTAGACTTTTATTGTCCATGGGATCAAATCATTATGTCCATATCAAGATAGATTAGATGGTTTATGTGTTTGTGCAATAAAACACAAAGGTTTTTATGTTGGGCCCACAAAAAACATAAGCGGGAGTGGGTTGTACCCTTGGTAAAGAACTCGAACATCGTAGCTTTGTGTCCGGTAAAATTGTAAGCGAACGATGGGTAGTGGTTGTACCTTGTAAAAGAACTCGACATCTAGCTTAATGTCGGATAAAAGTGTAAGCGACGATTGTAAGGTTTTCTCCGCCGAGAAGGGAGGTTGTTGTATTAGTGAAGTAACTCTCGAGTTGGGTACTCGGGGCGTGGACGTATGGCAAGGACAAAAGAGGTCCTTGTAGCCGAACCACGATAAATACTCGTTCGTGAATGTGTTTGCACTTTCCCTTTACTTATTGCTTTGCTTTGATGTTTGCATTATGTGATTGTGTGTGTTGTGACTTGTTGTTTGTACTTGTGTGATAACATGTATTAAGTTATGTTGGTCATAAACAACAAGAAACGTCTTTCATATTACAACAAGCTAAAATGGACATTTGATACAACAAGTAGTAAAGTTTTTAAACGGTAACGTATTCACCCCCCCTCTACGTTTTCACAAAATATTCAAGCCCGAACGGGCAACGAGCCAAATGGGCTCGAGCCCGAACGGGCTCGGGCCAAAGGGGCTAGAGCCTGAACGGACACGAGCCAACGGGCTCGAGCCCGAACAGACACGAGCTAAACGAAAATTTTGTTATCCGTAAATTTATTGTCAAAAAGAACATAATAAACTAAAATACATGATTCACCGGAAAATTTTATTTCAGGGTACCCGCCGCCGCAACGCGCGGGTACCCTGCTAGTAATAACTAACCTACATTGAATGGAGACTGATACGGGGGATAAAGTTATTATAGGTTGGGCCTTGAGTAATTCTGATTAGAGAGCAGTTTAGTACTTTTAGTACCAAGACAAATTAGTGATCGGCGAGCCCACTTAATACATCATTCTTAATTGTAAATTGTGAAATTTAAACAAATCTTATTTTTGTTCAAGCTGATGTATAGACGTATAGTGGATTAGAAATAGCCAATAGCTAGGACATAAAAAGTATAAATAATAGTGTAGGGCCTTCTATGTAAACATTATGATAGACTAGAAGGGTATCCGCGCAATGCGGCGGCAGATACCCGATGACTAAATGGCGGCGATATTGTTGATGATAGCGGAAAGGGCGGCGGGGATGGAGTAAGGTGAAGCTTGGTGTGTTTTGAGAGTAGAGAAATATAAATGAAATATCAAATACATTGCGTGTATTTTATGTGTTTGGTCATTGCAGTAGGTTGCTTAAAAGTTAAGGTTCGATTTTAATGGGATGTTACAAGCTTTTAATGGGCTATTACAAGTATGGACCGTTACAAGTATGTGAATTTAAGACACTTATTGTTGTTACAAATTATTTTAAATAGGGTGGATTAATATTTGGCTATCTTTACTGCCTTATAATGTATTTAGTACATCTATATTTAAAAATCATAAAAAAATAAGACCAAAAACATTTTCTTTAAAGAAAATCTTAAACAATTCGGCAAATATTGTTCATCCACATTAATGCAATCACATAAAACGTGTAAAAGTTAATAGATACACATGAAAATTAAATGTCTTTAATTAACTTGTAATAACCCATTTCAATACATACACACAAATAATTATTAAAAACGTATAACCGCTAATTATAATTACTATCAATAATGATTATTAAAAATGTGTAACTGCAACCTTCATATAAATCCACACAAATCATTTCATATCTCTCACACACGGATGTTTTTTTAATTCTTTGTGAGGAGCATCTACAGCAAAAATAGTCCTCAATATACCCTCACTTTCGCACCCCAACTCTTACGGGTACTTTCTGCAAGATTATTTATATGTTTGTGGCCCTGTCGCTTGATGACCAATTATGTTGCTCGGAAACGCCGTCGGGGTGCCGTATCCCGTACCCGAAACGTTTCAGAAACGTGAAACGCCTCAGAAATGTTTCTGGAAACGTCTTGTGTTGTGCAGGAAACATATTGGAAACGTTTTTGGGCGATTTAAAAGTGTTTCTGCAACTAAAAACGTATATTTGATTTGAAATCTTGAAAAGTCTTTGAGTCGAAATCTTGAATCTTGAGTTTCACATGTTTGTGTGGGGTTTCGAACAATCATGAAAAGAAGAAAGACGATTGTTGTTTTATCTATGTGTGTGGTTACATAGATAGAAACGAAGGAGCTGTTTTGATTCGTTCACATTTGTGGTTTGGTTTGTATTTGTTTATTTTCGATTATAACAAGAAAAAAAGGTAGATCTGTTTTGGTGGCTACTAAGAAAAAGAGTGTGACTGCGTTTTATGTGTAGAAGTTTGACTAGGTTTACACAAAATTAGGGTAGTTATAATAGGGATAAGTTATTATCTGTGCACTTGGGCCGTGTATTAACTAAAGAAGTTGGGTTGGACTTGTGTTTACATAATCGGTTGAAACACTAATAAGAAAGGGACGATTTGTATTAATTAAAAATGTCTAAAGAGTTGAAATATGTTGCATGAAATTTTTGATATCTGTATATAAAATTTTTAAAAAAAATTGTTTATTATCACAATTTATTGACCACTGACCACATGTCAATATGTCATCATTAGTCGTCTACCTTGGACAGACCTTAAAACATGAACGACTACTGAATTGGGATATTTAACTTCCACAAAATATTACTCCCTCCGTCCCAAAATTATTGTCCCCCGACAAAAAACACACAGTTTAAGAAACGTATATTTATTACAGCTTTCTCTTTCTTACTTTTTGACAGAATGACAATTTTGCCCTTAGGTAATTAATTAAAGTCTTCTTTAAGGTATGTAATAACAATTTTAAACAAGGATAATATAGTAAACTTGGTTAAATTTACATATCTATTTTTAGTAGTGGACAATTAAATTGGGACATCCTAAAAAGGAAAGGTGGACAATAAAATTGGGACGGAGGGAGTATAAAAAGAAACAACACAATAAGTTGGATTGGGTCATGATAGAAAATTAGGGAACAATGTCCATGTCAGTGATTGGAGTATTACGATTTACCCCTAGGATTAATGTGCATTTTTTGTCCATACAAAATGGGAAAAATTGACTGGTCGAGTCCACATGAATAGTTTTCCATACAGCATTCTTATTTAGTTATCTAGGACTAGTACAATGAATCATTGTGTTTGTTCTGGTAACGTTTTTATTGCTGAATTTATTGTGTATCTCGAATTCTCGATAATTAAATGTCCAACTACCAATTTTCGTTTCTATGTGTGATATGATGTTGCTGTATCAATGAAAAGGAACAGGGCGTCTAATCAAACTCGAAATGACATAATGTCACATTTCTATTTAAGTGATGCGAAAAGTTGGGGCTCTAGCAAAGGAAGTTTCTGATAAAACCTTAAAACATCGAGATATCGTAAGCAGAGCCGAAACTAGAGTGTGTCTCTGGTGTCACGGGATCCCTATGAAACGTTGCTTCGTAGTGTTAGCTCTAGTGAAAAACAAATTTTTTTTTTCTAGTTGTACCCATTTAAAAAAATATAATTATGTTTTTTGTTTAATTACTTTACCAGTTTTTAATCCCGTGTATAGACGGGGCTGCTAAATAAAACTTTTATGCAAAATGACGTTAAATCTTTTATAATTATATAATTACAGTATATTTCACATACAATTTTCATTATGTGTTAATAAAAATTAATATTTTAAGTATATTTTTGTTGGATGATTTATTTGATTTTGTTTAACTAAGATAGTGTTGATGTTGATATTGTTTAAATTTAAGCATCGACATCATGTTCTAGACATTATGCGTGTTTAATAGCATGTAATAACTTTTGAAAAAATTATTTTTTCTGGATATCCTTCTTTAAATTTTAAAGAGGAATTACATACATCATTGTTACATGCGCGCATTTTTTCATCTCACAGTAACCATGGGACTGTGTTTTTAATTTGATATTTATATTTCTGGTAATAATATTTTTAGCCGCAATAATTTTAAATCTGTGTATGTGTGAGTTAGACTTATAAAGAGGAATAACATGAGCGCCACTAGTAAAAAAGTGGTTCGATTAAGATTGGCTTCTCCGGAGTACCAAAGGCAAGCATGACATCATTATGAACATAAAGTCCCAAGGTATGGAAACCCAAAAAGAAGCTGGCCCAACTTAAATGAGATATGATAGCTTCTTTATGTTCTAACATTCTTGCCAATATTACTTTTGCGAATCTCTTTACTTAATCTCATAAAGATGAAAAACGTGGTTGTTCGTATATGTACAATAACGTGTATCTGTTTAAATATCACAGTAATTCGTGCTTTCATTTTAATATTTATAATTTCATGCATATGCATTAATTTAATATTTAATGATAATACTACTACAACGTATATGTTTTACAATAATATATAATCTAGGGGTATTTATTAAATTTATAAAGTTGTTATAAAATATGGAAACTGATAAGCAAAACTCATTTCTTATAATTTATTTAAAATTCAACAACTAAAGTTTTATTAAATACCTTATCATTTTTTTTTAGTTTTTAATTTTAAAAACCGACACATGTGTTTATATATATATATATATATATATATATATATATATATATATATATATATATATATATATATATATATATATATATTGTTGAATGTAATTTAGATGAGTTGATCAAATGAAACCAATTTTATATCTTATTGGCCAATCATAAGGCTTAATTTTAAAATTGAGCTCTTCGATTTAGTTGATGGAAAAATCAGTTTTCTCATTTAAGAAACTAATTTGTTCTTTTACTAGACGAGTACCCGTGCATAGCAACGGGATTTTATACTATATATAAAGGAAAAACCAAGAAAGTGAAAAGTGAAAACTTAAAACAAATTTAAGAAACTAATTTGTTCTTTTACTTAAATAGAAGGCTGGAAGGTTGGAAACTAATTTAGAAAACTTAATACTAATGTATCTCATTTCTTGAATATTTAAATTAGCTATTAAAATTTATTCTTTTACTTAAAATCATTCTATGTTACAATAATTTACAATTACATTTTAGTTGACTACGTTGTATAAATAAATGTTATACGAAACAACTAATTTAGTTGACTAGACGAGTACCCCTGCATAGAAATGAGATACAATTAGTAATAGCTAATTTAAATATTCAAGAAATGAGATACATTAGTGTTAACTTTTCTAAATTAGTTTCCAACCTTCCAGCAATGAGATACATTAGTAATAGCTAATTTAAATTTTCAAGAAATGAGATACGTTAGTATTAAGTTTTCTAAATTAGTTTCCAACCTTCCAGCCTTTCATTTAAGTAAAAGAATAAATTAGTTTCTTAAATTAGTTTCTTAAATTAGTTTTAAGTTTTCACTTTTCATTTTCTTGGTTTTTCCTTTATATATAGTACTCCGTATAAAATCTTGTTGCTATGCATGGGTATTCGTCTAGTCAACTAAATTATGTGCATGAAAACTAATCTCAAACTTCTTGTATTACAATCTTGAAATAAATTATGCATTCGTTCTATCACAAATCCACAAAGAATATGTATAGAGTATATATAGACTATGTCACCTAGACACCAACCCTATTTCCTTGTATGGGCCACTAATCCAAGGAGTTTATGTTAGGCTAGCCACACTGATGACCTGGGTCACCAGCTATCACGTCAGCTTTCTCTTTTCGGTGACTAGACATTATTCAAGTGCCACAGTGGTGAACGACTTTTTGAAAGTGGTAAAGTTTAAAAAAAAAAAAATTAATATACAAACGGTAACATTTTGAAAAGGTTTTTGGACAAAAGTGTGTGCATTAAAATCGGTCGAAAAATCGACCGATTGTTGTTTTTCATCACCCTCGACCGATATTCGACCAAATAACCCCATAGGGCTCGACCGATTTCCAAATCGGTCGCCCAAGTGCCTCGACCGATAATTTTCGGCCCACTGCGTCTAGCCTTAAGCATCCCCAACACATCTGGATCCCAAAGCTAGATGTTTTCTTTTAAGTTTATGTTAAGCATCCCTCAATACATCTGGATCCCAAAGCTAGATGTTTTCTTATACCCGAAGTAATTAAGCTCAAGTCTTCTTTCGAGAACCCATAAACCTAGACCACTCGGATTAAAATCCTTTCATGTTGTATGACAAGATGATAGATCATGTTGTAAATTTGTAAGCGTCAACAAGTAAATGGGCCATGAACTTTTGTTAGAAATTGACCTATTTTTTATTTATCATAATTTATTATTATTTAACATGACCTATCGAAACAAATTTGAGAATATCGCAATTCTAATCACTCAGCTACTCCACATGTATTTAGTTACCTCGACTTTGGTTTAAGAATCTAAAGTAGGCACTCTTGGTTGTAGTATGAGTCGCCGAGTTGGGTCGGTTGGTTCATATTGTTCATGTATTGTTTGACTAAAAAAGTATTACTAGAAACACAAAAAAAAAAAATCCCACTTTAGTTTATAAAATTTGGGAAGGGATTGATCATGTCATTTCAATCACAGCAATAAAGTTGCTTGCAATAATTATATAAAAGCCTGGAACTTTTAATTTGTTAGACTGATCAACACAAATGAAAGGACAATATAAAATTGACAAACGCCAAATAGTTGTATTGATGACATGAAGTGATAGTCTTATCGTCACAAATATAGATATGAGGCTTAGGATAACTTTTGATGTAACTCTTCATCTTTCGAGAAACAAAAACAAAATGCTATTGACTTTAAAGAATGGTATTGTTGGCGATATGTAGACCAAGGAGGGCTACTGATTCAGATGCTAATAGAGCTGGCTAATTTTGAGCAACATTTTATGGACCAACTTAACTTGTATCGGTACTTAGATATGGACCTATGGACTTCGTGTAGGTCACAGTGTAAGCTAAAACGATACACTTCTGTTTACGGGTGTGCTTGTTAAAAGTAGCGGTGGGCAGTAGCGGTGAGCTGTGAGCAGTAGCCAGAGCTCACAGCTTCTTAAAGAAGCATTGGAAAAATGAGCATTCCTAAAAAAATAGCAAAACTCATCGCTCCTTTACCAAACGACTACTAAAAATCAAAATGTTCATTGCTCACCGCTCCAAAAAGCTCTAAACCGCTCCGTGCTAAACATACTCATGTTACATGTTCTTGCACTTCTTAGTGGGCGTTTGATTTCGATTTAATTTACTTAATATGAAAAAAACTGAATTAATTAAATCATATAAAAACTGTTTGTTTGTGACTTAATAGAGATAGATGATTGAAAATATTAAGCAATAAAACTGAGCTTGTCTGCATTAAGTCATATTTTAATTAAAATGACTTAATAAAAAAAAATTAACAAACAAGCCCTAGTCTTTTTCTAGTTCAGTAATATACTAATATGTGACGAGGGCTGCGGTTCTTGCGCTTTCATTTATTTATGTTACCTGTGTATTACACGAGGTTTTAATCTGGTTGATGTAATAAAAAATCTTCCAAAGTATCATTGTAATTTGTTTAATTTTTATTTCTTTGAAATACTTAACTGTTATTATGAATTACAGAAATTTTGCATAAGGAAAAACTTTCTATGTTTAGTGAATTTAATCGGTTTATGATGGAATACGCAACCATTATTGTAGAGAGGAAAAAAAAAAGTATGTTTGTTTTTGTTGGATCGTGTCTTATTAGGCACCTAACAGTCGTAAATGATATGTTTCTTATTTTTTTTTATTTTTTTTATTTTTTTGAACTAAGGTATGCTTCTTATAACTCGACTTATTTTTTTCCTCTTTTAGATATAGTTTGTAAGTTCGGCCTTGGGCAAGTACAAAAATTTTGAAAAGCAAAATAAGGATTATAAACGTCATATTACAAACCAAAATAAGGATTAATTATTGAATAAATAAAATCAACTATTTTCTGGTTTTCTCGACTAAGTTTTCTGTATCCGTTTTTCTCTTAGTTCTAGTATCTTTTTAGTTAATCGGTATCAGCTCGTTTTATATTTGTTATTTTGTATCAATTTTACCGCGACGTTAACTTTCTTGACTCATAAATGTTACGTTGTATGCGTGTAAAACAACTTTTTCTGCTAGTTGAATTTGCTTGTTTTATGGTCTTATTATAAACATGCAATCATGCATCACCTTTCTTTATTGTTTTTTTTTTTCAAGCTTAATAAATGTTTTTAGTTCCCTGTAACGTCAGGAATCTCTTTACTTTAGAAATTTGTTACTCCGATCAACTTCACTAATTTATTTTTCGTAGATATTTACCTCATTATTTCTCATTAAAAAGACATTCTTTCACCTTAAAAGGAAACTGATGGTCATTTAAAGCGATTGTCAAAAATTTACTAATTGTTTCTTTTTCATCAAATAGGTTTAAACTTATCCGTCTTGCCACGAAATGCGATTTTAATTCACTCAAATTTGTTAACATTCTTAAATGTGAGTCTCACATGTGTATACGTTATGCTGGATTCTCAAGTTTTTTTAGTAAAAAAATGTAAAAAATAGAGAGTATACATTTTTAACCCAATTTTAAAGGAAATCATTTTACTTCAAAATTAATCAAATCACCCTTTATTTCAGTCATTTTCTTTTTTTTTTCTCTTTAAGTGATACTCGAGAACACAAGATTTTTGTTTCACTTCATTTTCTTTACTTTCCTTCCTTAAGTGATACTTGTGAACACAATGTACAAGAGTGTTTGTATTTCGTTACAAAACTACGACAGCAACAACAGCAATACTCAATCTTGTCAAAGCGGGATATGAAAAAGGTAAAATACACACTAATTGTTTCCTCCGGCCGCACATTAGAAATCCTTAAAAACACTGATTGTTCATGAAGAAAGTGGCAGAGAAAAGTAAAGTGGACAAAGCACATGAAATTGGCTTTGTAACTATCTCATACTTTGACTTTAGCTCCCTACTTATACGACATATGGCCCCACTTTCTTATCAAATTTGGTTCATTTCATACTTCTTCGCCAACCCTTTTATTTCCTTTTGTTCATCTTTTTTGCTACTACTAAATATCTCGAATGACTCGGTACGCTTAGACTTGTACTAAGCCATTCCAAATACTAATTAGGTATTTTAGCAAACACTTAGGCTGGACACAGTCGTGATCCAATTTGCATCATCATTCCGGCTGCCACCTCAGCTTTCTCTCTCTTCAACCCATTTTCACCTCTCTCCCCACAATCGTGACCCATATTGCATCATCATTATTATTAATTTTTTTAAAATAAAAAAAAAATCATTTTTAACACAAACACAAATTTTATTAATAAAACGGAAACATTACATAGACGAAACGATACGAACATAAAACACGATACGGAAATACATAACATAAAACACGATACGGAACATTCTTAAAATAAACACCATTACGGCTGGTGTGTTTCCCATGCAACTTTGTTTCTCAAAATGAACTACACATGTTGATAGTATATCCCTCTCCCATAGCGTTCAAAATAAATCCGGTTTGCATTGCTGAGACAAGGGTCTTCACCTGTACGCACCAACTCTTTGTAAATAGCATTATACCTAAGACATTCTTGGTTGATTTTTTTCCATTGATACATAAGCCTATCTTTAGTACGGTGCTCTCCATTAGTCTGGTTGTTGAACCTTGTCGTAACGGCGTTTCAAAAAGAACGTTCAACCCTTAGGTCCAAACATTCGTTAGCAGAAAGCCATACGTTAGCTAGAATGCATTCTTCTTCCATTGACCAAAGATGGTTCATTGTGAAATGATTTAGAAGTGAAGTGTGTGTAAAATGGTATGATAATGTATGCTTTATATAGGGATGCATAAACTGGGTGGGCGGGATAATTTTAAACGTTTCAAATTCAAAAATAAACTGGGCGGGATAATTTTAAACGTTTGAAATTCAAAAATAAACTGGGCGGGATAATTTTAAACGTTTGAAATTCAAACATTGGTGGGCGGGATAATTTTAAACATTTGAAATTCAAACATTGGTGGGCGGGATTTATGAGCTTATTTAAGACCCATTCACAGCTCATTATTGCACACACAATTCACAAACCTCTATCACACAATTCAAACATAATTCTCAAACAATGTCTCGCAAAGACTTCGGGCAACAATTTCCCAGTCACCGTGACTTCGGGCAACAATTCCCAAGTCACCGTGACTTCGGGCAACAATTCCCAAGTGAAATTCGGGCAACAATTTCCCAGTCACCGTGACTTCGGGTAACAATTCCCAAGTCACCGTGACTTCGGGCAACAATTCCCAAGTGAACACGACTACTCCCAGCAGTTTCCAGTAAATGAACCGGTGAACACACCACCGGAAGCCATATTTCCGGTATTGCAACAACAACCGGAAGCCATATTTCCGATCAACAACAACAATCCACCGGCAAACAATCCACCACAGGACCAACCAAATGCACCACAAAACCAACCCAATGCACCAAGACGTCCATTGACTGATGAAGAACTGTATCAGCAAGATATGCAAGAAGTGTTGCGTGCTGAAGCAGAGGAAGAAGAGGAGAGAAGAGCTCGTGAGGAATACTTACGAGCTAAACAGGCTCGGAGAAACGCTCGTTGTGCATACCGAATCCGAAATGGATTGCCCCGTGTGTCAACGAGTGATGGCGATTCGAGTGCTTCGAGTTATGAGGGCTATGTGTCGGATGGCTCGTTTTATTGATTCGTAGTTTTATGTTTAATTATCGTAGTTAATTATCGTAGTTTATGTTTAATGTTTTGTTGTAGTTCGTGTTTTAGGTTTAATTTGTGTTTAAATGTTTAAGTATTAATATTAAGTTTGTGTTTAAATGTTAAGTATTTTTTTAGTTTATGTTTGAAAATGTATACTTAAATAAAAAAAAATAAAAAAAAAGGGACAAATGTGTGTAGTATAATCGGTCGCCAAGGGAACCGAATTCACAAATCCATGCCCACCGGATTGCTTCGACCGAATGTTCCACAGAGGGAACGACCGATTCACAAATAGGTCACCATGACACACGACCGAATTTTTTCCGACCCACTGTGGGTAGCCTAAGATCTGTAAAAATCCAAAAAGATGATGATATTTAAGAAAATAAACAGATATATATCTTTTCAAAAAGATAAATTCTCTTATGTTATGTTAGTAGTCTTTAACTCTTCAAAGACTACAAAATATTTGATTCAAAATTTCTTATATGTCACATTAAAACATGATCACTACTAAAATATTTTTGCTGAAATGTAATACTAAAATTTATCTAGTTATTGATTATTTCGGTTTGGGTTGAGAGCCTAAAAGAATTTGGGCTAAAACTTTTGAAGGGTCTTTGGGTACCAAGTGAATCTCTTACTAACAAGGCAAATTTGTGCTACTTATGGTTTAAAGAACAATAACTATCCAACTAGTAACAATTAGAGATGTGTTTTGGAATATATCATCTAGTTGCACCAAAATACATATTAGAGAAAACACTCCTTAAAGGTGTAAATGAATGAAAAACGATGATAAAAAGGCATACATAAACAAAGACGATGAAATTGTTCGTGGTTAAATTCATTAAAAATAGATGTTTATTTTCTGAAAGCAGTGTCAGGTTTATTCTAGTCAATTGGTGGTATGGGTAGAATCTGTCTACATCTCACCTCCCTTACCTTACTTTGACGAAATTGAGTTTTGTTATTATTATTGTTATTATCTCCATGCAAAATGGGTGGTGTGACTTGTGTTATGATGAATGGTGTTTTTGAGTATGTGAGTGATTGGATTGTGTTTAAAGGAAAATAACGAGGTAACACAAAAATGGGGTAGCTTGAGCCATGAAACCAAGGGCTTTAATCGAGTCGAGCTAAGCTTGACAGAGCTTGAGCTCGGCTAATTAATAATAAAGTAAACTCGTGCTCGGCTCGATAGCTCGACAAGCTTTAATTATCAATGACTAGACGAGTACCCGTGCATAGCAATGGGATTTTATAGCGACATATAGTTTATTGATAAAAAAAAGTTTATAGGTTATAAACAAAAAATAATAAAAGTTTGAAGATTTGGGAATTAAACATAATGTTTTGAAACCCGGTTCGACCCGGGTGGTTCCACTGGTTGAACCGTTCCAGTCGAAAAACGGGTTTGAAGCGTCCTGAGTCAACCCGGGTCGTGTTTTAATTGGTTGTATTTAATTTGGTAGATATGTTTTTAATTGGTTGTACAATGTTAATAAATCATTGTACTTTTAAGTAATAGATAATGTTTTGAAACCCGGTTCAACCCGGGTGGTTCAACCGGTTGAACCATTTCGGTCGAAAAATGGGTCGCTTTAAACCGGGTCAACTTGCTAGGTTGGGTCAAAAATGGGTCAAATTGAACCGGGTCAACCCGCCGGGTTTGAATCGTCCCGGGTCAACCCGATTTGTGTTTGAATTTGGTGTATTTAATTTGGTAGATATACTTTAATTTGGTTGTACAAGATGAATAAATAATTGTACTTTTAAGTATTGGGGTGTTTTAATAAGAGTATTAATTATTTTCATTTTCTCTCTCTTGTTGAAAACTCAACATTTCACTTTTGACATTTTTGTATTATAAGTAGTAAAGATTGAGCTCAGCTCGAGTAAAAGCTTGAATTTGCATATAAACATGTATTTGGTTGTCAAATCATCAATAAAGTCTACGTGATAAACTTAAAAAAAGCAAAAAACTGCCATAGCCTCGTAAATAACTATGATAAATACAAACATTTTAATTATACCAAACATTCGAAAGCATTGAAGTGTCTTCCTAATTTATATATTTAAATATTTATATCAATATTCATAGTTACATATACGAATATGTATAATAAAATAATATGTATATGACTTGAAAACTCGAGCTTGACTCATGTGCTTCGATTTAGTTCATTGAGCTTGAAATAACACTCGAACTCGATATACCATGATCGAGTGAAGCTCAAGTTGCTTGATAAAAACCTCTTGTTTGCAACTAATAACAAAATAAATAAATAAATAAATAAAATAAAATAAAAAAAGCCTACTTTGAAGTCACATCCAAAAACAATGAAATTTATACATTCACACACCCGACCGACACCCTTTGGCTTTAGATCTCATTTGCCCGTTACTATATAAATACATTTCAAAACACATACAGATAACAAGATCTTTGTTTTGTGGTCTTCACACTCAAAACACAAAACAACACAGATCTTGATCTAAAAACAAGATAAAAAAAAATGGAGCTTTTTTACTTGATAGTGTTTGGTGGTTTAGCCATTGTTGTTGCAACAATGGAGCTTAGTAAAAGCAATAAAGATAGGATCAATACTTCTTCTGCTTTTAATTCTTTCAAGAACAATTACCTTCTTGTCTACTCACTCATGATGGGTATGTTTTTTTTCATGGCATTTATGTTTGGTGTATTGATTTGAGGTGAATTTTTTGTGATTTGGTGTTTATGTGGGTTGATTTGATCTGGGTTGTTCAAGAATTGTAGTAAAGTTTTGATTTTTATGGATCTTGGTTAGTGATAGTGATGTTATGATTTGGTTTTGTTTTTAAGTGAACTAGTTATTAGATGTAGTACTATTTGGATCCATAATGTGTGGCTAGTATGCGTTTAAGAGAAATCTAAGGCTTGATCATTTAGTACGTATTGGTTAGTTTGATAATTGTATTATGGTTTAGTTGTTGAGATATTATGGGGGTGTTCGGCATTGTCTTATCAAATGTTCATGATATATGTCATATGTGAATTGATTAGAATTGGATACTTAGATGTAAGGAAACATGATGTGAGCGATATGCTTATGTTGTTTGAAGTTGTGATAGTTAGGTAATCAAAACTTGTTTCACTATACCAAACACTAGAAACTGCTTATTATTGATCAGATAAGCAATTACTATTGCAGTGACGAATACCCCTTGAATTATGCTTACACTTGTATATATTGGATATTATTGTGCTTTTGTGGAAAATATTGAGCTTATGTTGGACACATTTCATGTTGGTTGTAGCTGGTGACTGGTTGCAGGGGCCGTATGTGTACTACCTTTACACAACGTACGGCTTTGGTAAAGGAGATATTGGGCAGCTATTTATTGCTGGATTTGGATCTTCCATGTTGTTTGGAACGATTGTCGGATCCCTAGCTGACAAACAGTAATTTCCTGTTTTACTTTATCCATTTTCAGTAAGTTGTTTTAAATTTTAATAAATATCGTTGTGATCTGACTCAAACCTTGTTTGTGTTGAGTTTAGTGGTCGAAAAAGAGCCTCAATTACTTACTGCATTACGTACATTTTGAGTTGCATCACAAAGCATTCACCTCAGTACAGAGTTCTGATGGTGGGACGTATTTTGGGTGGGATTGCAACTTCGCTACTATTTTCAGCATTTGAGTCATGGCTAGTTGCTGAACACAACAAGGTATTATGAATATCTGTTCTGAAAGTGATAATGTGATCTTCGATAATAGTATCGGATATGAGCTGTAGAGATTATGTTTAGATGTGTTTTCAATTTCTGAAGTTGATTATGAGATATTAAGATGTGAGTGTGTTTGCAACTCCTCATTATTTGGTGAATCAATAAACAAATGACCATAAAGACATTTTTGGGAGAAAATTAATCCCCTTGTGGCCACGGAGGTTCACCTGCGCCGACTCCGGGCTATCCAAAAGGGTAGTCGCCGTGGGATTAGTCGGCTCGCAATGTCGAGTCGGAAACCCATGTTACCAAAAAAAAAAAAATAAATAAATAACAAAAGTTTTGCGAAATGGCAGTAAAAAGTCTCAACTTAGCTTAAAAGAAAAAAGTATAAATGTAATCATTTGATCCCTTATTAATAAAATAGTGAGAAGCATAATTTGTTTGTCCATCAATTTAAAATGCTATACTGCTCCAATTCACAATCGTCTGATAATCAGTTTCAAAACGCAAATCCAAACATTCATGCATGTTATTATATGTGGTGGTTCTAACTTATCTTTAATTTATAAATTGTAGAGGGGCTTTGAGCAACAATGGCTATCCATAACCTTCTCCAAAGCAGTATTTCTTGGAAACGGTCTTGTTGCCATATTGGCTGGTTTATTGGGGAATCTGTTAGTCGGTTCATTGGCTATGGGACCCGTTGCTCCGTTTGATGCAGCTTCCATCTTCCTTGCTATCGGCATGGCTGTCATTATATCAACTTGGACAGAAAATTATGGTGATCCAACCGAAAGCAAAGATTTAATGACCCAATTCAAGGGAGCTGCTGTAGCAATTGCATCAGGTTTCTTTCTATCTTTCATTAAGATTATATACTATGTTAGTGAATCACTAATTTCTAAATATTCTTTATTTTGTTAAACCAGATGAAAAGATAGCATTGTTGGGTGCAATTCAATCTCTATTTGAAGGTTCGATGTACACTTTTGTGTTTCTGTGGACTCCTGCTTTGAGCCCAAACGGTGAAGATATTCCACATGGTTTCATTTTTTCTATTTTCATGTTATCCTCCATGTTGGGAAGTTCTTTGGCTTCTCGCCTTTTGGCCCGTTCATCAATCAAAGTCGAAAGCTACATGCAAGTCGTTTTTGTGATCTCTTCTGCCTCACTATTGCTTCCCGTCATCACAAGTGTACTGACACACTCCCTTCTAGTTTCTTTTTTACCTGTGGTGATTTCAAACATGCTTGATTTTTATTTTACTTTTTGTTTCAACAGTTTCTTGTGGCTCCTTCCGCGGAGAAGGGTGGAAGCATNATTCCAAACATTGAAGAAACCGCTCCTATTTTCAGCAACTCTATTGTGGAATACAACAGAGACACTTTGTTTGGAATTCAGAACTGGTCGGAACGACGAAAGCTCGGCTACACTCACAGACGTGAACGTACATCCGGTGATGTGAAGCACAAAGGCCGAATCGTCGCAATCATGCAAATCCTGGAAGACAAACGGTTTGATTATGTCTACATGAAGGAAATAGTGGTTAAGAGGCAAGACAAACAGCTCTACAAGTTTTGTGAAGCCGATTTCCCACATCTTTATAATTGCATCAGGTTTCTTTCTATCTTTCATTAAGATTATATACTATGTTAGTGAATCACTAATTTCTAAATATTCTTTATTTTGTTAAACCAGATGAAAAGATAGCATTGTTGGGTGCAATTCAATCTCTATTTGAAGGTTCGATGTACACTTTTGTGTTTCTGTGGACTCCTGCTTTGAGCCCAAACGGTGAAGATATTCCACATGGTTTCATTTTTTCTATTTTCATGTTATCCTCCATGTTGGGAAGTTCTTTGGCTTCTCGCCTTTTGGCCCGTTCATCAATCAAAGTCGAAAGCTACATGCAAGTCGTTTTTGTGATCTCTTCTGCCTCACTATTGCTTCCCGTCATCACAAGTGTACTGACACACTCCCTTCTAGTTTCTTTTTTACCTGTGGTGATTTCAAACATGCTTGATTTTTATTTTACTTTTTGTTTCAACAGTTTCTTGTGGCTCCTTCCGCGGAGAAGGGTGGAAGCATAAAATTCGCTGGGTGTATCCAATTGATTGGATTCTGTGTATTTGAAGCGTGTGTTGGTTTATTTTGGCCATCAATTATGAAAATGAGGTCTCAATACATTCCTGAGGATGCCAGGAGCACAATTATGAACTTTTTCCGCATTCCCCTCAACATTTTTGTTTGCATTGTGCTTTATAATGTGAGTCCTTTACTCTATCTCTATGCATGCACGACAATCAAGCCTTTATTAACTTCTATATTTTGTAACAGGTTGATGCATTCCCTATCACTGTGATGTTTGGAATGTGTTCTGGTTTCCTCTTCCTTGCATCTATGTTGCAAAGGCGTCTTTTAGGGGTTGCAGATAGATCAAGTATGTTCTATATTAAACTTGCTACATACAATAGTTATTTACCTAAAGTTAGATACTTTATGGTGCAATTCCCTTCTTTCATTTCCAAAATTCAGTTTGGTTAGTAAGTTGCTGACTTTGTATGTGGTTTTCAGGGCAAGACAAGGTGAGGGAATTGGAGGCGGAACCACTCAATAGCTGATACAGAGATTAAAAAACATATTGGATTTATAAAGAACTGATCTAAGTCAGCAAATCATTTCTTATTTAAAGGTGTGTGGATTGTGCAAAACATATTATGTGCCATAGACAGTGATGAAGAACACGAAGAGCGAATCAAAAGTTCATTGAGAATAAGGATTTTGTTATACCAATTAAGATAGCGTATCGTGCAGTTTTTATAGGTAAAATTAAACATTAGTAATGGTTATATCTAACCCAAGATGTTTCTACATTTTGTAATGGTTTTTGTATTTATTATGATTAATGATGTTCATCAAGAAAGCAAACATTTAGAGCCCGTTTGGTTTGTGGTTTTTCTTGGAGGTTTGGGTTAAAAAATCAAAATCATGTGTTTGGTTGTGTTTTATGAAACTCGGTTTAGATTGGTACCCCAAATATATGGAGATGTGGTAAAGATAAGAAGGTAAGCTACTTTTATGACACAAGTGGGTCAATTTTTGTTTTCTTCCGTCTTTCTTTGTCTCCTCATTATTTATTATATAAAGTAATAAAAAATGTTGATTTTTTTTTTAATTATTTTTCTTTCTTCACTTTTAATTTAAATTCATATTTTAATATATAATATGTTTTTTAAATATTATTTTGTCTCTCCTAAATCAAATCAAAATCCAAATCCTAATCTACAACTTTACACTCAAATCCAAATTCTAATCAAAACCCACCTACAAACCAAGCGGGCCCTTAGTACTTCCTATGTTTGATCTGCTTTTCTAGTACCACACTTTACAACTCATGTTCATTAATATACAATGAACCTTTTTTTAAAGAGAAGTATACAATAAACCTGATTACCTATCTTTTCATAATAAGTAGGTTTATCTATATTACATATAAAAGAAGAGGGGATGACTCTTTTTTAAAAATCTTAATTTTAAGCAATACAAAGCTTAACACAAAATGTACAATCAATTTATGCACAACACATATAATTGGGATGACCATCTCAATGCAAAAATCTGAATTTTAAATAATACAAGGCTTAAAACATAAGGTACAATCAATTTATGCATATCACATATGATTAAGTAGTATTACAAGGCCGATTAATCGTCGATTAGGTGCTACAAGGTCACCAACCTTTCCGATTTTTATAAATCGGTCAAACAACTCGGTCAACCGTGGTCAACGACGGTTAATGAAGGTCAACGGTGGTCAAGCTTGACCGAAACCTTCAAACCTTGCTGGAAATACCAAACTCACCATAAAATTGTTTAATAAGTTATACTTGTTGTTTATATCTATTTCAAGATGTTTTTTTAAGAAAAATCTTGTCAGTAATACCTAAAATTTGCCGGAAATACCTAAAACTTGCCGGAAATATAGAAAACTTGTCGAAAGTGTCAATCCGATTAATCCCGCCTAGACCGATTACAAGTTACAGGGGGTCAACCGCCCGACTACCGATTCACGATTTTTGCAACCATGTGATTAACTTCATCAATTAATGTCTTTTTTTAAATACAATTTTAGTAAGAAATACAATTAACTAAACCTATTGTACAAACCAACTAAAAATCGTATATACTTTTGACGCTTAAACTAAAATAATACAGTACTCTATAACTAAGGTTAAACAAAAATTATCAAAACTTCTACACGCTTCATCGCGATAAAATAGTACGGTACTATAATAATACTTTCATATAGCCGTTGCATCGTACTGCATAGGTATCTTACCATATTTATATGAGATAGTATCATGCGTAAAATTATTATTATAAAAAATATATAATTGAATAATAATGTTGGTATCCGCCACTGCAATGCGCGGGTACCCTGCTAGTAGAATGTAAATAACCATACATGTTAGCAAAACATCAAAACTCAAGATCATCTATGCATAACTCTTAATGTTATACTCTCTTTAACTTGAGAGCATGAAAAGTTTTCGCGCACTCATGGTCTCTATCTTAATTTTTTCTTGCAACTCAAACACAAACAAAATAATAACGTGTAAAATTACAACGTTTTTTTTTTCATTCATTTCCTTTCGCTTTCTTTTCTCACCTTTTGTTCAAAACCCGCAAAAGCATTAACCAATATAAGACGCTTAATTCTACAATAAGTTATCAGACAACGGGATTTAGTCAGCTTGACAAAGACTTGAACCATAAACAAATCTCTCTATCAAGATAAAATTTAACCTGTTATAGATACACATGTACACCAACCACGAACTTCCAACAAAACCTCAATAATGAGGAAAAATCACCAAAAAGAAACAAAATGTTGTAGCATCGACAAATCTTTTATATAATAAAACAAAACCCCAAGTGGGGACTTTTAGGGATTGAAGGCCATAACATTTTATAATTTATAATCTGAATTTGCAATGTAATCTTGAACAATAAGAAACCATAGATGAAGTTTAATGCTACCAATTTATTAACTAATTTCCTGACTAGCATATTACCGTAACAAGAGAAACAGACATACCTATCTTACTAATCAAGCTAGTTCAAATAACCAAAAATCTGCGATTCATTCTAATACATGATTTGTTCCTGTGATCAATCCAAATTTAAACTGGAAAACTCTATCACCAATTCAGTTAACACGTCTACAAGTTATAACGTTTAGACTAGGTTATGATGCAACCCGATTCCTTTCATCTTTATTTGGTATGAATCATTTCATCATTGCGCATTGGGTGAAAATATAAGCTCAAAGCTTGCGTTAAAAAGACCCCATCACTTTTACGTAATATGTCTAGCCATGCCTAGTCCAGAAAAATGGGGCATGCATTCAGTGATACTCAACTTAGGAAAAAGTCTGTTTTCTCTATTTTTCTGATAACATTTATATCAAACACTCAGTAAACTCAAATTTCTTGTTGCTCATTTACCTTAGTTTAGGAAACAGCTAAAATAGTACTCCGTGTTATATTATGAAACAATCAGGTGGTGAAATTGTAGAGTTTGCAGAAAAGAAAGGAAACATCAATCTGAAATTCCCTTTCATGATGACATAGACACATCCTAAATAGGTAACAAACACATATATCCTGATATTCCAAATGTCTGCAAGATAACATGTCATATTCCAAACGAGGTTCGTATAGACAGCATCCAAAAAATGAACTCATTAGAACTGAATTTACTCTAGGGACTAAATGTGCCTTGTTAATAGATTCGTTTCACTCTTCCTAGAAAAGCATTGGTCACATGTTTAACAAGATTGAAAGCAATTACCTACCGAATTTCAAATACCAAACAGAAACCAATCCCCTAATAAGACGAGCACAAAAGAACCTAGGCACGCTCAAAAGAACCTAGACACACTCGGTTTCTCCTATTAACACTCCTAAAATCATATCTAGAAATTTAACTTGTACGTCACTGAAACTCTATCCAACGCGATTAGTTTCATCACTCTCAGCAAAGAAATCGTTACATGTTTAAATACAAAGGAAGTAGTCAGCAACCAAATTTCATAAACCTAACATAAACCGAGCTCCTGATATGACACTTCACAGAAGAACCAACACTGAGACACTTATTCCGACTACCACTTCCATAATTCATATCTAACACTTTAACCTCAACTGGCATAGTTAAGCGACCAAAATTGTTATTTACTTTAATCAACACAAACATCTATCAAATGATTCACATGCTCAAACTTACACATACACACACAGCTCATTAACTCATAGATCATACAGCTACATGGGCGGAGATAAAGAGGGGGGAGG